>JAWNNP010001015.1:0-39396 GCA_035044805.1 Leucophenga maculata
CAACGTATAATCGTGCAGATGATAATTTTTAAAACAATAAATATTCAAACTTAAATTCAATTATGTTTGTTAAATTTTTTCAATATCATTTCCTAAATTATATAAGGAGATTGGGATTCGTTTCCTCAAGTTCACATTGGGAGAAAAGTTGTGGAGAGTCATTCACTTGGGACTGGCCAACAATGATTCTTGTAAGAAACGATCCAAGGTATCTAATGAGCTAACGTGAGAAGGCGAAAAAACCTTTAATTATGGGTTGTTGCACTGGTCTTGGGACCCGCCACCGTAAAAACATCTATCGTAACATCTACTATATCTGCCATGTGAGTAACCACGGACTTCAATGTGGTTTCGTGGTAAGTAGGATACTACGTGCCTTCGTCTCCAGGTTCACGCCTGTTGACGAGGGTGATACGTCAAAGCTAAATATTAATTCGTTTAATAAAAGCCTGATTTGCGCGCACGCCCCGACGGAAGAGAAAGACGACGATTGTAAAGATGAGTTCTATGAGCGCATGGAAGGTTTGTACCAGCGATGTCCCAAACACGATGTCAAAATCGTGTTTGGCGATATCATTGTCAAAATTGGGAAGGAAGGAATCCTTCGTCTTTACGACTCTACCTCCAATAATGGAGAGAAGCTAATCGATTTCGCAGTAGGTCGGAACATTGTACTTAGTAGTACTAGATTTACACACCTCAACATCCACAAGGCTACATGGCTGAGTCCTGATCAAATTACATGCAACCAAATTGATCATGTTTTCATTGACGGAAGGCACGCATCGAGCGTGTTAAACGTGGAACGTTACATGGTTCTAACATCAATTCGGAGCACTATCTTGTCGCAGCCAAAACACCCTACGAAAGCTAGACGTTATTAAGCTGCAATTTTCTAGAGAAATATGTGAACAGTGGAAACATATCACCCGCTCCATGGATAGGTCTGCCAAGGAGTGCATTGGTTACACAAAACCTATAATAATTCTTGATACGTCGAGGAATGTCGCAAATCTACTGCAGAGAAGAACACTTCCTATCAGCGAAATCTGCCACCAGGCTCTCTCTCGTGAGTTAAACAAAGACACACACCACCTATTTGTCGACTCTAAAGCCGCTTTCGACACGCCAATATGATCGAAGTTTTTCGACGCCCTGTCTTCACTTTGTATCCCGACAAAGATCGTTCGTCGTTGTCAGGTTTCAGGCTGGGCGTTGTTCTGTCGTGCTATTTTTCAACCTTTTGATGGAATTCATTCTACGTCAGTGCCCGTACATACAGAATATGTCGGGTTCGGTCCTCCAAAAGGAAGTGATGCTGCTTGCTTACGCCGATCGCATTGATATCATCGGTACGCAGGAACGGCGAGTCAGCATGGCGTTCACAGAGATTGAAAAACAGTCTCGGCTCATGGGTCTAGCGGTGAATGAGGACAAGACGAAGTACTTGGTGTCTTCTCGCACCCCGTCCGTAGAAATCTTCGTCTATCATACATCCGAGATAACCAGCAACAACAACGTCAGCCTGGAGATCGGGCGAAGAATCATGCTTGCAAACAGATGCTTTTATGGGCTGAGCAAGCAAATGAGAAGTAAAGCCCTCTCTCGACAGAAAAAATTAAAAATCTATAACACGCTGATACTCCCGGTCCTATTGTATGGCGCAGAGGCATGGACCTACTTGGCATTCAAAACTACTGGCGCCAGCGCGCACAAGATAATAGAAGCTGGCGCGCCTTTCTAAATGCGGCCATGACCGAAAGACGGTTGACGGCCATTTAAGTAAGTAAGTAAATATATTGTGATAAAATCCATCCACCAATCTATCTATCTATCCATCTATCTATCCATCTATCTATCTATCTATCTATCTATCCATCTATCTATCCATCTAT
Organism: Leucophenga maculata; assembly: GCA_035044805.1. Classification (NCBI taxonomy): domain Eukaryota; kingdom Metazoa; phylum Arthropoda; class Insecta; order Diptera; family Drosophilidae; genus Leucophenga; species Leucophenga maculata. Next base: position 1,896 of record JAWNNP010001015.1, read on the forward strand.
CTATCTATCTATCTATCTATCTATGCATCTATCTATCTATCTATCTATCTGTCTTTCTAACTATCTATGTAGCTATGTATGTATGGATCTATCTATCTATATCTATCTATCTATATATCTATCTATCTATCTATCTATGTATCTATCAACTTATCTATCTTTGTATCTATTAGGAATTTAATTTAATTTAAATTCATAATTTAACATTTGAATTGGATAAGAGATAAAAGATTTCGCAAATTGTTTTTGGTAAAGTATTGTCCTTAACAAAATAATGAACTAAATGAATATTTTCTTAATTTATTACCACAATATAGCGTTGCTGCAACGGCAACATAACAATAAAACATTCATTGTTTTGTTAAGATCATCCTACTATCCTACTAATATTATAAATGCGAAAGTTTGTATGGATGTATGGATGTATGTATGCATGGATGTTCCTCGCTTACGGCCAAACCGCTCAACCAATTCGTCTGAATTTTGGAATAGAGATTGATGGGATGATGGAAAAGAACATAGGCTATATTTGGACAAAATCGGAGGGGGCGTTGCCACACCCCCCATATAAACGATATTTAAAATTGGTCATATCTTTGCATCCATTTAAGGTACAGAGATGAAATTTGGTATACATGTTAGGAGGATGAGGAGAAGTCAACTTGTTAAGTTTGGACAACATCGGAGGGGCGTTGAAACACCAAATAATTATTGGTCTCAATAAATCGTAATCGTAAATGTGTGCTGATACCGAAAGTATACTACGTTTTGTTGCTATTTTTGCTACAGCTACGTTGTATCTGAAGCAGAATATGTCTTGCTCTGGCTTTCACGATATACCTAAAGCCTTGATATCCTGTTCATCCAATGTAAAATTAAATTCATAGCCATTGACAATGTTTTCAATTCCATTTGGACAACCGAAGGGCTGATTTTTAAAGTACTTTCTCTACCGGATCAGCCTTTACAAGTAACTTTTTTATGTTGTCAGCTCTAGTGAGCATATCATCAATGTACATGTCATTCTAAAACACAGCAGCACCAATAGGAAATTCAGTCTTATAAATATCTACAATGAAAACCAAAACTCTTATAGCGAAGAATGGTGCACACGACAAGCCATACGTTACAGTATTTACCTAAAATAGATGTAGTGGTAACAATGAATTATTTCTCGAAAAAACCAATTAAAATCTACGATCATCGCGGTGTACCATAAACTGTCGGTACATTTTTGAAATGTCAGCTGTATGAGTATACCGATTTAATCGAAACGATACAAATGTAAGAATCATATCTTGTTGCACCTTTGGTCCAACAAGCATTATTTTATTTAAAGATTTTTGTGTTGTGGTGTTAGCCGACATATCGAAAATTACGCGCACTTGCGTTGTTGAACTTTCCGTTCGTAACACGCAATGATGTGGATTCAAATAGTGTGAGCGTGACAATCGAACTTGACCGTTGATGAGAGTAATTTGTAGTATTCTTCGCACTCCTGGTTCTCATATGGTTCAGGAAGAGCTTCGCCAAATTCTTCCACTTCCCATAATCTTTGTAACGCTGAATCTAAAGTAGAAAATCTAGTAAGATTACTAGTTGACACCTTAGACAGAAGATTTTCGATGAGTTTACCACCTATATTCCAGCCCAGCTTTCTATTGATTAAACATGGTAAGCATTTACCAGCCTAATTTTGCCTCCAGACAGTAACTTGAAAATATCTCGGGTGGTCAGTAATAGATCGATACGTTGGAGCTTGTAGAACGAAGGATCAGCTAGCTCAATTACTGGAATATTCCAGTCGACGGTGCTTACATATTGGCCCGGATACTGTAATAAAATTGCCTTTGTGACTACAAACTGACCTGACCAACTATGTGATGATATGCGTGACTTGATTCTAATTGATACTGAGAACTTTAACTGATTTCTGACATCTGCAACTCCACACACTTCTTGACGAACGCGCCGAAATTTAAGCTGGCTCCGTATTTATCTTTTACAAAAACAAGTGCAGTAGGAATCATCGGTCGACTAGGAGTTCTAGAGATTAAACATGATGCAGTTGAATACGTTGGACCTTACTGTAATTGCTGAATAGCCCCATCAGATTGCACATATTTATGTAGGCACGACTGCTGTGCTCCTTACATCATATTCATACCTTATCGTAATTTCGATTGACACTGTGGTCTTATATGCCCTTGACAAAGACACTTGAAGCATGATCTTGATTGCATTGGCATTTTACATTTATCTTCCCATGAAAGCTTCAAGAACAATGCACACGAACCTAAACTATGACATAAACTATGAAACCGTGGGCAATTAGATTGCGCATTAACAAATGCATTTGACGCTCTCTTATGTGCGGGTTGCATTTTGATATCCTTTGGCCTCTGTATAGGCACTTTTTTTACATGTCTTTCCATAAATTGGCAATATCTGCTTAATATTTCGTAGCACGATTCCCATGATGGTAACTCTTCATAATCTTGTTTCGAATCGCACGCACGCTTCGTGTCAGCATCAACCTTTGATAAGACAAGCTGATTAATACTGCCGCACATGATTTCAGTTTCTGTACCTAACGATAGTAGGAACCCTCTTATTACTGATACTGAATCTAATACAGCCCTAAGTGACATTGGGTCTAGCTAGCATAGGCTTAACATCAAACAAACTTGATATCTGCTCCACTGAGCGCTACACCCGACAAACAACTTAGCAGATAATTAAATTTATTTACAACTGGAATGGACGAATCATCGTGCACCATATTGTTAAATGTTGATTTACTCTCCATACTTGCCATTAAACTTGGTCAACTTAGTCAAAGGCAGTCAAATATGATGTTGGTTGGGTGTGCACATTATTGTATTAAACAAACTAGTGTCCGCTAGTTTCTCCGAATTATTAGTTCCTAGCCGCTTGAGTATAAGTTCTTAAGTTGCGATATGCAATTCAAGGCAATATTCTTGTATACATTTTCACAGGCGAAATTTATTAAAAGGTTTGCATGTAATAAATATTTAATACTAACGGGTTTCTTTGATTGTAGCAACTCATCTTCTTCTCCCTTTTGTCCGAATGATAACAGTTATCCAGCGGTAGACGTTAGTAGATGCGGTAAGTAGCGGTGTGTAGAGTAAACGATGCGACGAGAGAACAAGTGGTATAACAAGAGGCATAGCAAGCGGCATAGGTAAATGATGTAAGCAGCGACGAATCGACTGTTATTGCTCTGTGTGCTGTATCCAACTGTGAAGTAGACGACAGAGAAGGGGAGAGACGATATACGAACCTTCACTTATATATATCAGGCGTTTATGTATGATAAATTTTAATTAAAATGCACAATTAAATTAACACTTTTTATTATTTATTTTTTAATGCAAATTTAAATAAATCAAATTTTCATTTCATTTATTGCCCTCCCTTCCGCTTGCAGTTAATATCAATGTTGCGTATTCTAAAATTCAATGCGGAGTGTTTTTCTTTATTTCATTTCAATTTCTTAATGTCTAACAAAGTTGAGTGTTGAGATGAATATTAATAGCTGTTATAATTGGGATCGTTTGCTCAAGTGCACATTGTATGAAAAGTTGTTGACTGCCATTCACCTGGAAATGACCATCAATGATTCTTGTGTCAAACGGTCCAAGCAACTCAAACGTCAGTTAGGACACGTATCTCCTGGGTAGCTTCTGAACACCAGTTCAGAGGTGAGCTAACCCCTTTAATAAGGGGTTAGTGAGCTGGACTTGTAACCCGCTACTTTAAAAAAAATAAACTCCCAATGAAAACGTCTATGAAGCATCGGAAAGAATTCAATGATGACAACCCCCGCAAACGATATAAGGATCACGAATATGCACCTGGAATATGCACCTGGAATGTTCGCATCCTTAATTGGGATAGTGCAAATATCCAGCTGGTTGATGTCCTCGAAAGATGCAAGGCTGACATCACCGCAATCCAAGAAATCCGATGGATAGGACAGGGTTGCTCTAAAAAAGCATCCTGTGACATCTACTACAGCTGCCATGCGAGTAAGCACGAATTTGGATGTGGTTTCGTGGTGAGTAGGAAACTACGAGCCTCGTCTCTAGGTTCACTCCTTCTGACGAGCGCCTAGCCGCGATACGCATTAAGGCTAAATATTTTTATATTAGCCTGATTTGTGCACATGCCCCGACGGAAGAGAAAGACGACTATGCTAAAGATGAGTTTTATGAGCGCTTGGAACGTCTGTACGAGCGCTGTCCCAAACACGATGTCAAAATCGTGCTTGGCGGTTTCAACGCCAAGATTGGAAAGGAAGGAAGGAATCTTTGGCCCAACCGTCGGAAAATTTAGCCTTCACGATACTACCTCCAATAATGGAGAGAGGCTAATCGATTTCGCCGCAGGTCGGAACATGGTAGTTAGTAGTACCAGATTTCAACACCTTAACATCCACAAGGCTACATGGCTGAGTCCTATGTTCGACGTGCAGACGTTACGTGGTCCCAACATTGAATCGAACCACTATCTTGTCGCGGCCAAGGTACTCACTAGGCTCAGCAAAGTGCACGCCGCACGTTCCAACATACAACGAAAGCTAGACGTCGGCAAGCCCTCTCTCGACAGACGAAAATACAGATCTATAAGACGCTGATACTCTCGAACCTATTGTATGGCGCGGAGGCATGGACCGTAATTGAGTCGGACGAGACAGCGTTGAAAGTCTTCGAGAGGAAGATTCTTCGCAGTATCTTTGGTCCTATTAGAGTCGGCAACGAGTTTAGGTCCCGTATGAACCGCAAGCTGTATGGGCTATTCGATGAGGTAGACATAGTCTAGCGTATAAAATTCCAGCGGCTGCACTGGGCTGGGTACTTCAGTCGAATGGATGAAAGAGCTTCAGCACGCATGGTTTTAATGGGGGAGCCCAAACTTGATTGGCGGACGCCGACATAGAGGACGACCGGGCACTCGATGGAATGACCAGGTACGGAGAGATCTCTCCGTACTTGGCATTCAAAACGACTGGCGCCAGCGCGTACAAGATTATAAAGGCTGGCGTGCCTTCCTAGACGCGGCCATGACTGGTAGATGGTTGATGGCCATATAACTAACTACATTCGAAGACATCACGTGTGGCAATTTTTAAAGACATCGACTCTTAAAGTTCTCGCGAGAAGCAGTGCTATGCTGGAGAACGCAGGCCTTAACGCAGATTTCAACTACTCGCTTTGGAAATTAACAAGCCGCTTTAAGAGACAAGCTACTGCGAAAAGTCCATTAAAGAATCCAAGAGGAGGATCCAGTCAGTAGAAAGCCTAGATCTTCGCTAGCAGTCAAGAGGACAGATTTCAGATTTCAAGCTTGACTTCGGAGCATATGCTAAGTTATGTTCAGAGCACAGCTGATGCACCTTATCAAATGGCAGTGATAGAATTGTCATGGGACCCTGGAACAGCTCCATCGTTAGGTCAACTTCGCCCTGGAAACCACGGAACAAAAACAGTATACGGTGGCGGTGTTCATGGACATCCCTTCAAGCCTTCGACAGGGTATGGCTAGCCTCCAGTGTAAGTCCATGCTAACTCGGAGTCTACTGATTAGTACTGCGACAAGTGCGTTAAAGGAGTACACTAGCAGGCATAGGCATCAACAGCAGCAAATGTGCAAAGAATTTAGCAGAATGTGCAAAGCACCCTTGTATATGCGAAGGAGGAACATCGAAAGAGACTTAAGAGTCCCTAAAGTAGGCGATGTACTACAGCTAGTTGGTGTAAAATACACAGAGCAACTCGCGGCACATCTCAACGCACTAGCAAGGCGGTTAATTCGAGAAAGACCTCGCCGTAATACCAGAAAAAGAAGATTAAAACAATTCCATCCCAAGGACTTGCCCACCAGAGTCCTCGTCTAAATTCTTTTTCCTCAGATTACACAAATATAATAAAATAATATAAATAAAATATATTGGAAGTATGCATTAATTCGTCCGTTTTTTTTTTTTTTTTAATTAAGGATTTATTGTGAAACAAAATTATTATACATTTAATGTTCAAAATATTGTCCATCGGAAGCTACGACGTTTGCCCATTTTTTTTTTTTTTTGCAGTTTTTGTATTCATCCCAAGAGAACTTCTCCGGCCTGGCGGCTAAGAACGAACCAAGCCAATTTTTGATACCCTATTCTAAAGTGAATTACTAGTACAAGTAATATTCAGAAGGGGCCATGTCTGGGCTACAGGGCGGGAGAGGGACAACTTCAAACGCACTGCTTTCGAAATACTTTTAAACCGATCCTGCAACATGTGGCCGAGCGTTGTCATGATGGAAAAATATGGATTCGTGTCTGGTCGCATAATCTGGTCGTTTTTCCGTGATCGCTCTCTTCAAACGAATCAATTGTGTCCGGTAGAGTCCCCCTTTGATCGTCTGACCCGATTTCAAGAGCTCATCATACAACACTCTCTTGTGATCCCCCCAAATATAGAGCATTACCTTGGCTCCATGGATATTCGGCTTTGCTGTGGATGTTGATGGTTGGTCGGACTTCACATAAGATTTCTTACGCTAATGAATCCATTCCATTTTTCATTTTTCATCACAAGTGACAATACGATGCAAAAATGGCTTCTTTTTGTGGCATTCAAACAACATTTCCGACATGCAGAATGGGCGTTCGACGTCTATAGGTTTCAATTCATTTGGCACCAAATTTTCAAGCTTTTGGATGAATTCTAATGATTTTAAACGTCAACTCTAAAAGCTTTTGCAAGTTATATTTGCGTTTGGCACGCATCTTCATCGAGCAATGCCTCCAATAATCCATCTTCAAACCTTTTCGGTTGTCCGGGTCTATCTTCGTCTTCTATGTCGAAATTGCCAGTTTTAAACCGTGCAAACCACTCTGGGCACGTTCGTTCAGCTAGAGCATGGTCACCATAAACTTCCACTAAAATTCGATGACTTTCGGTAGCACTTTTCTTCATGTTACAATAATGAAGAAGAACTCCCCACAAAAACACTTTATCTGACACAAAGTTCGATATTTTCAAGGGAAATAGAAACAAATTTTGTTTACGCTTCAATCAAATAACATATACTAAAAAATACCCGCAGTATTTAACGGATGACGGATAAACACGAAGCGAAGTAATACTTGCTCTCTCTTAGAACATAGCACCAATTAATGCACACACCCAATATATCAAATAAACATATATAAATATTAGAAAAATAAATACCTGCTACGTCTTTAGTTATTTTTAGTTTTTTACAACTTGTCAAGCTCCCATCTAGGTAGCAGAATACTAGTTACATAATTAATTACAAAAATGTTAATAATAAAATAATAGAAACATTTTTTTTTTTTGATTTTGAAAGAAAAATTGATTGCACGAGCCATTAGTAATACACAGTTCTTGCCTACCACAAGAAACTGTATACGGTTTTAGGCGGTTTTAATAATCATTAACAACATAGTAATCGCATTAATTTTCATTCATCTTCGGATAGTAACTGCACACTCGAGAGCTAAGTGAAAATATTGTTGCAGTCTTTGGCTCACGGAAGTGTTATGCGATTTTTAATTAAAAGCAATGTGTTGAAAAAACTAAAGGCAAATAAGTCGCTAGGGCACGATAGTATCACACCGAAAATGATCATAGAGCTCTCCAACTCATCTGTTCGGCTCTTAGGTAAGATCTTCACACAATAAAAATGTTCATTGATCCTAATGAGACCAAAGCCAGGCAAGGGAAAAACTCTGGCAGAATCGCATATGCCAATAAGGTTACCCACATGTTTATTAAAACTGTTTGAAAAAGTACTACAGCACAAACTCAAAATATCATTTCCACGCATAAGTTTGGATTTCAGAAATTCACAAAATACCATTTTTGTTTCCTCAAAATACCCATCAGTTACTTGAATAATATTTGACTAACAGATGCTTTAAAGTAAAACAGAAAGATCGCAAGTATGCTTGGACCAGTACTATATCAATTTTTCCTTCGAATGTACCCACTATTCCGAAACTTTTAACATCAACATTGTCCGACGCCACTGCATTAGTGTGTAGCTGTCGATGTCCACATACTAATCTTCAGATCATTGACAAATGGCTAGCAATTTGGCATATACATATAAATGAATGAATAATAAAGCAAGCACATAACTTTTACCCTAAACAGAGCTATGTGTTTACCGATTATCTTGGACAGTGTCATAATTCCACTGTCTAACGATGTGACATAGGAGTTCACAAAGGCACTTGGCGAAAACACATTGAACTAAAAACTCAAATGAGGTTAAAAACCATCAATATGGATAAGCTAATCAACTCTCGTACTCCCATAATCGTCGAATAAAAATTGCTTCTTTACAATAGCATAATAATTGACATATGAGCCCCATCAATAGTCAAATTATTCAGAGTTCGATCAAAAATCCTCCACAAAATTATTTTTCTTAGTTAATCTTTGATATATTTACTTTCGCATCAAAAAAATAATTATTTATAGTCCAATAACAGCAAAATTTGTAAATAAAACCGAAACTTTTTCGAAAAAAAAAGTATGTTTGTGTGTTTGTTAGCTATGTCAAAAAAGTTAAGAAGGAATATAAACACAAAGCAAAGATTGAAAAAAGTTCGTATGTGCGGCATTCTCTGAAAAAAATGCCACTTAAAAAAGTTCTCCATTTTTTCTGACAATTATATATTTTGTAGTATATGTGAAAACTAAAAAAAAAAATATGATTTTGGGTCCGTGTGTTCCAGGGTTGCCATACTGTCGGGGGTCAAAGTTTTTTAGAACAAAATTTTCGAATCCCCATAACTTTTAAACGAATGAACGGATTTTAAAAAACCAAGAGACTTTTTCTTGCACAATTTTTTAAACTTGAAAACTGTTTATCGTACAAATTTTTAAAGTTAATATTTCATAGAAAAAATTTGAAAAAAAAAAGTTTGTTTCAACTTTTAACCCTTTATGTCCCCTTCGTTTTTTTTTTAAATGCCCCAAAATGTTCCTTATTTCATCACCTTTCTTCCCCCCAAAGGGCATTTTGGGCCAACAATATTTGTATGAGTTACAAATCAAAAACTATCGCAGCGCATTAAAATTTCATACAAAAACAATTTAAAAAAATTTTTTTTGTTTTAATTTTTAAAATTTTCTATTTTTTTTATATTTTTTTCAGGGAAAACTTCTGAACTAAAGCAAATGCTTTTTTTCACATATACTACAATATATAGAATTGTCAGAAAAAATGGAGAACTTTTTTTTTTAAGTGGCATTTTTTTCAGAGAATGCCTCATGTATATGTGTACTAGCTTTGACCCGCTACTTCGTCCGCGTAGATTTCGATAAAAAGTAGCATAACTAATTACTTTTTCGTTGTGCCTTAGTTCTGAAACTATATTTTAAAAAACTAAAAAACACGTTTTAATAATAAGTAGAACTAAAAACTATGAAATAATTTATAAATATGTATAAAATAATTAAAATAAATATTCATATCGTTTCATAAAAATATTCGGCTTGGATATCTCTAAAAGTAGAGATACGGTAGGTTTATATTACGTTGAAAATAGTTTGAAACATCTACAAACTTCAACTAAAAGTGAGACCAAACTCAACGAAAATTGTTAAAAAAATTTGAATCTTGCTAGATATCGGGCTTAGTGTACATAACCATAGGCGCCAAACGCTTAAATATAAAATTCTTTTGTCATGTTTTTTATTTTGTTATTCTTTTTTTTATTTATTTTATTCAAATTTATATAATATAAATGATTTTCTTTATTTAATATTTTACTTTTACATCTATTCTCTTTACGTATATTTTTTTATTTATTATTTTTATTTTATGCTGTGTGCTGGTGTAAAAAACGAGCTTCAATAAAAACAAACTATTAGATCGGGTTCAAAAATAACGACTAATAACACAGCCACACAAAAAAAAAGTACCCGAGTTGGGGAATTAGACCACCCATTCTTTATGTATTTTGATGCGCTGAACACGAATCTGAAGTCTGTTTTGCTCCATCACGTCTGGATTTTGACATAACCTCAAAAACATGGCGGATTTTATGTGACACACAGACCTGTTTAAATAACGAGGGATTTGCTTGAATCTTGTTACTCAGGGGTTTTTGGGGTCGCTGATTACGAATTTCAAGTCAGACTTTCAAAATTCAAAATGGCGGATCCAATATGGCGGACCAATTTTTGAAAAATTGTTGGTTTTTTACGAAACTTGGTATCTGGGGGTTTTTGGGGTCGCTGATTACGAATTTCATGTCAGACTTTCAAAATTCAAAATGGCGGACTCCATTTTTGAAAAATTATTTGATTTTTTACGAAACTTGGTACCTGGGGGTTTTTGGGGTCGCTGATTACGAATTTCATGTCAGATTTCCAAATTCAAAATGGCGGATTTAGTACAGTGGTCAAATATCTTTATGTTTTCACTTGTGTCTGCATCCAGGCCACCTCCACGCGGTGACGGTGGGCAACGGAGAAATCCCGCAATCCGGCTGAGTCCCTGGATAATGGACTTTGATGCCGTCATGGCAGACACACGTGCGAAACGTATTACGATGCAGGGGCTAGGAACCCCAGTATCGGCGCTTGGTCAGGGTGAGAAAGCGGGCCCGCAGGCGTCGTCATCAGGCAACCGCAGCTCTACATTGGTTGGTGACTTGGTTGATGTAGATTATGATGCTACAAGAAAAGAACTTTATATTGACTTAAACCCTCACAATTGTAGCAAAAATCGAGAATTGTTTTGTTACATTTGCAGTAAATTTGAGGTAAGCTCTTTGCGGAATAGAATTGACAAAGAAGTACGTGTAATGTATAATGAAGTTTTTGGTTTTGAGATCGATCAAAATTTCAAATTGGGCGAAGTGTTATCGGACGCTAAATCTACTCTAATCCAACAGTCTGGTCAAAACCTCGATGTGCAGCAGATTGCTATTTTTGTTCGAATAAAGTAGCAGGTTTCAGTATCAAAAGTGAAAACAAAATTCCGTATGTGACTGTCAAATCAGTGACGCCTCCAATTTCAGTTTCACCCAACAAGTGTACTACTGATTAATTGATGCCATCATTACTGAAAATGATGAGAACGTAGAATCTGAGGATGAATCTGACGAATACAGTTCCGAGACCGATGATAATATCGACAAAGATACAGACTATCTTCCATACACAAAGAAGGTAACAGTTCCACCAGCATTAACTTCGCAATCGGACTTGAATGACCTTGTACGAAATTTAGGTTTACCCAAAGATGGTGCAGAGTTCTTAGCCTCATATTTTAGGAAGAAACATTGTCTGGAACCAGGCACCAAGGTCTCTTTTTACCGAGAACGAGACAAGGAATTCCGTAAGTATTTCACAAAAGATAAGGATTCATCACTAGTATTTTGTACTGATGTCAGAGGAATTATGAATGAATTTAAAAAAAATGGCTATGAACCTCAAGATTGGAGACTGTTTATAGACTCTTCAAAGCAAAGTATAAAAGCCGTTTTACTCCATAATACAAACTTTTATGCCCCAGTTCCAAAAGCTCACTCAACTGTCATGCAGGAAAAGTATGAAAATTTAGATGTGCTTTTAGAGAAAATTAAGTACATAGCAACACAAATGGCAGATCTGTGGTGATTTAAAAATAATAACATTATTACTGGGCCAACAGTCGGGATTCACTATAAAAGTGATGGAAACTCGCTATCAAGGAAGATGGGACGAAAATATGTTGGCAGATTTCTGTTGGATGCTCAAGAGGGACATACGAAGAACAGGCAGAAAAGGAAGGCGAAATCCTTTGCATAGGGCATTTGAAGAAAAGAGAACACGTTACTGCAGCAAAAAGGATAACTATTAGAGAGGAAAGATTAATTTTATCTAATCTAAAATAACAAACAGCCCTTAAAAGACCTACGTAATGTCCAAAATCAGCTCGTGCAACCTCCTCGTGGTGTAGTTGGGTAATGCTAATGCCGACGGTATATTCCTTATCAGCGAACTAAAAAACTTACAAATACCAAGTTTCGCAAAAATGGACCAATTTTTTAAAAATTGCTCCACCATTTTGAATTTTGAAAGTCTGACTTGAAATTCGTAATCAGCGACCTCAAAAACCCCTGAGTCAAGCAAATCCCTCGTTATTTAAACAGGTTTGTCTGTCACATAAAATCCGCCATGTTTTTTGAGGTTATGTCAAAATCCAGACGTGGTGGAGCAAAACAGACATAAAGAATGGGTGGTCTTATTCCCCAACTCGGTACTTTTTTTTTTTGTATGGCTGTGTAATTTGCAATTGTGAATAATGCAGCTAATGCAATTTATTTTCAATCCTTTTTGTGTTTAACAACACAACAGGAGAACGCGTTCTCATATTGCAATTGTAGGCCTAGAACTCTGCTGTTTCCTTTTTGGATAGAGAACAAAACACAAGGCTACCAAATTTTTGTTAGAGAAAAAAAAAATTATAACAACTGCAAGTGGTGCAATAAAATAATATAGGAAAAAAAAAGTGCATGATATTGGTGACGTGCGATAACAGATTCATTGATTTCCGACGCAAAAAAAGGGCAAAAGATACCAGTGGGCTGGCTGGCGTGGTAGAACTTATCGGAGATTAGTAACAACCTCGCTATCCATCCAGAGCCGGAGTGGAACGCATTTGAATAGCGTGATCACCATGTCCATGCTCCTGAAGGATTTGCCAAATTTTTACATAGGGTAAGAACTATTATTGAAAACACGCTATTCCGTGTTAATAATTTTTTTTGTTCTATAGTGTTGCAACGCTATAACGGACGGCTGTAAGCTGTGCTATTATAGCATACGCTACTGTGTGCCATGCGGCCGGTATAAGCGTTTAATTCGGATTACTTAATAATCTACGAACTAGCAAACATCATATTCTTCATGAGTCCTAGTAACTACATGCAAAGATACTAGGCCACCACATACCTCCATAGAACAAATACATCGATGAAACCATGCGTAGCACAACATTAATTCTTCGCTAAAGAACGAGACCATACCATCAATATTTTTACGTTGAGAAGGGGTTTTGCTGCTGAGCCGAAACATTTTTGTTTGCTTAAATGTAAATCCGATATCTGACCCAGTTATATATATATATATATATATATATATATGTATCCATATACATATAACTTAATTTTGTAGTCTTTAAACAATCTACTTGTTTTGAAAGTACGATTTAACGATTTTCTTTTTTTTATATTTGATGGTAAAATTTGAAATTTAATTGAGTCATATTCGGAATGAACCAGTCAACCCTAATTTAAATTATTTTTATAATGAATACAAATACTTAATTATGAATTTTGATTAATAATAAAAATGAAGTTGGTCCGAACACTAACGATTTTCTGAAACCACAAGATAATGGGACTCTGGATAGCAACTATAGAGTCATGGTAGGGAGGGTATAGAGTGCTGCCATTAAATTAGTTGGCGCAGCATGAAAATGATGCAATCCTAGACTCTGATGACATTCATTTTTTTTGTGATATTTTGTAATTGTGTTGACTTTTCGAATTCAGGGATATTTGCCTTGAATTTCCAAAGTGTGTGCATAATTTAGTTTTTCTATTCTGTGCTGTATTTTTGTTGTACTAGGCGCGAGGTCTGTATGACTAATTTTGCTTAATGAACCCACCCAGCTGAGCTTTACGGACTAACAAGCCAGATGCACGCGTAGCAAAAGGAGTCACTTCACTTATATACATTTTTTTTCTCAGTAAAATGGCCGAACGTGGGGCCCGAGAAGGAGGTTACTTTACTATCTTCTAAGGCGTTCCTTATTTTAGTCCCGAACTAGTTTCAGTTTATATTTTTTTTTTGAATTTTCGCATTTTCGTTTAGATGTTGTTCAGAAAGTAGGTTGTTTTTTGAAGTTTGCTGAAGATTTTTTTCAATGAGAGTCTTGCATACCAAAACAAATTACTCAAGAACATTTTTGAACAGCCTCATAGTATTGAAAACTTCCTGATAGTATTGTGTTGAACGCAGTTGAAAATCAGCCAAGTGTAGGTTTTACTGACTTGTGGTCACTAAATGGATTTTTATCAATAGGGGGAGATTGGGATTGGGGGTAAATTAATAAATTTTATTATTATTATTAAGTAGTAGTAGGAACTGCGACCTTACAGGTCTATTGTGCCCTAACAGTTGTTGACTTACAGCAACTCATCCAGCCCTACTGCCCTACAAAAGGCCACTAGGTTTTTGGGGTTGAGTACATGCACCGCCTTACCTGTCACTTAATAATTGCCAAGATATATGTGCCTGGTTTGGGTCAGAGCTGGACAGTCCCCCAGGATATGCTCCGGAGTTTCATCGTCCTCCAGACAGAATCTGCAGGTGCTATCACCTTCGATTCCGATTTTACACAAGTGTCTCCTAAGTCTACAGTGTCCGGTCAGGAAGCCCGAAATCATTCTTAGATCTTTTCTTTTAAGACCGTTGCAAATTTCCGCTCTCCTTTTGTTGTAAGGGCCTAACAGCTTTTTGCTCTGTTTTAGTCCTTCACATTTTTCCCAGAAAAGGTCCCTTGCTTTCTTTTCTTCCTCTTTTACCAGGATTCTTATTGATCCTGGTTCGAGCCCGCAGAAAGGCTCTGGACCCATGAAAGGGGACGCTGACCCTCTCCTGGCCAAGTCATCTGCTTCCTCGTTTCCTGGTATGCCCGCATGTTCGGGTACCCAGTATATAATGATCTTATTAGATTATCCTAGTTTATTTAGTTTGCTTATGCATTCCATGCCCAGCTTGGATTTGATCATAGGCGAACTTACTGCTTTAATAGCCTCCTGGCTATCAGAGAAGATAGTAATTCTTTGATTCTTGTACCCCCTATTTAAATTAAATTGAGCACATCTGCCTGAAAGATACTTGTGAAGTTCCCTAGTGATTCGAAGTATTTAGTGCGTGGTTCGAAGACTCCAACCCCACTTCCATCGTCTGTTAGGGAACCATCTGTGTACCAGCTAATTGCTCCTGGTTTTATATTGTAGTTCAGCGTTATGTTTTCCCATTCTACTTTACTGCTGAGCCCTACTTGGAATCTTGTAGTGAAGTTGTTCATTATACCTAGGTTATCACTAGGGTATTGCAGTAGTGGGTGGACGTCATTCCTATTACTACTTGTTTGATTCCCAGTACAGGTCTTCCTGTTAGTGTTAATTCTTCCTACACTTGCAATGGCTCTGTCAGCTTGTTTTTGGATATGAAGAGCAGTGGCGTTAGATTTAGTAGTATATCTAATGCCACACTAGGACATGTTCTCATTGCTCCTGTTATAGTTATACAAGCTAACCTTTGAACTTTGTTCAGTTGTATTCTAGTTGTTGTCAGTTGTGCTCTATCCGCCCAGACAATGGCTCCATATGTTATTATGGGTCTGACCATTGTGAGGTACATCCATTTCATTATTTTGGGGGTACACCCCCAGTTCTTACCTGCAATGACTCTGCAAGTCATTCATCATTGCCATTGTAGCTTTCTTCACTACGTATTCTAAGTGAGTTTTCCATGTGGTACGCTTGTCGAATATTACTCCTAGGTATTTTACCTCCTTGGAGAATTCGATCAGCGTGCCATTCACCCGTATTGACTTGAGTAATTTCATCTTATACTTCCTAGAGAAAGGAACAATAGTAGTTTTAGATGGGTTAATACTCAGTCCTACTTTAGAGCACCAAAATCGTGTGATGTTAATGCCCATCTTAATTTGGTCACATAGTGTGTCTTCATGCTTCCCCATGCAGATAATAACTATGTCGTCCACATAGCCTTGACATTTGATGCCATTATCTGTAAGGAGCTCTAATAATTCATCCACTACGAGACACCACAGAAGAGGTGATAAAACACCCCCTGTGGGCATCCTTTCGTGGTTTTGACTATAATTTTTTATCAGGTAGGTTTGTCTCAACTATTCTTGAGCCCAGTAGCTGTACTAACCATCTGATGAGGTAAGGATCTATACTCCTATTGTTTAGTGCCTTCGCTACTTCTGTGTGTGATGTATTATCGAAGGCACCTTTGATGTCCATGAATGCACAAATGGCTGTTCCTTTGTCCTTTACGGCATTACGAATGAGGGTGTCTAGCTGGTATAGGGCAGTTTCAGTGGATCTGCCAGACCTATATGCATGTTGATTTCTGTGAAGTGATTCTTTAATCAGGTAAGTGGTCCTGATGTGGTCATCCACTAGCTTTTCTAAGGTCTTCAGCATAAATGAGGTAAGGAACATTTTCAGCATTTGCCCTATTAGGAGGTCTAGTCCCCACTGTAGCAATGCTGGGAATATTTCATCGTCCCCAGGGGATTTGAAAGGTTTGAATGAGCCGATGGCCCATATTATCCTATCATCCGTGCAAATATCGCTTGCTAGTTTCCAGTTTGGTCTTCTGGTGTTTTCCTGATGCAAGTATTCTGGTGTAACGTCTTGCAGAATGGGGATACATTCTGGAAAGTGAGTTGCGAGTAGAAAGCGTGCTTTCTCCTCCTTGTCTTTCTTAAAAGTACCGTCTGGCTTTTTTTAGACAGAGTCCTTGAATTGTTTTAGTTTTAGAGAGAGCTCTAAAAATTCTAGTTGCGGGACTTGTATCTGCAATGTTACTGCAAAATTTTCGAAAGCTATCTCTCTTTGCCTTTCGTATATTTTTGTTGTATTCAGTAAGACTGGTCGCGACCTTACAGGTCTATTGTGCCCTAACAGTTGCTGACTTACAGCAACTCATCCAGCCCTACTGCCCTGAAGAAGGCCACTAGGTTTTTGGGATTGAGTGCATGCACCGCCTTTCCTGTCACTTGGTAATTGCCAAGATATATGTGCCTGGTTTGGGTCAGAGCTGGGCAGTCCCCCAGGATATGCTCCGGAGTTTCGTCGTCCTCCAGACAGAATCTGCAGGTGCTATCACTTTCGATTCCGATTTTACACAAGTGTCTCCTAAGTCTACAGTGTCCGGTCAGGAAGCCCGAAATCATTCTTAGATCTCTCCTTTTAAGACCGTTGCAAATTTCCGATCTCTTTTTGTTGTAAGGGCCTAACAGCTTTTTGCTCTGTTTTAGTCCTTCACATTTTTCCCAGAAAAAGTCTCTTGCTTTCTTTTCTTCCTCTTTTACCAGGATTCTCATTGATCCTGGTCCGAGCCCGCAGAAAGGCTCTGGACCCATGAAAGGGGACGCTGCCCCTCTCCTGGCCAAGTCATCTGCTTGCTCGTTTCCTGGTATGCCCGCATGTCCGGGTACCCAGTATATAGTGATCTTATTAAATTTTCCTAGTTTATTTAGTTTACTTATGCATTCCATGACCAGTTTGGATTTGATCATAGGCGAACTTACTGCTTTAATAGCCGCCTGGCTATCGGAGAAGATAGCGATTCTTTGATTCTTGTACCCCCTATTTAAATTAAATTGAGCACATCTTTCTATTGCATATATTTCTGCCTGAAAGATACTTGTAAATTTCCCTAGTGATTCGAAGTATTTAGTGCGTGGTCCGAAGACTCCAACTCCACTTCCTTCGTCTGTTAGGGAACCATCTGTGTACCAGCTAATTACTCCTGGTTTGATATTGTAGTTCAGCGTTATGTTTCCCCATTCTACTTTATTGCTGAGCCCTACTTGGAATCTTCTAGTGAAGTTGTTCATTATGCCTAGGTTATCACTAGGGTATTGCAGGAGTGGGTGGGCGTCTTTCATATTAACACTTGTTTGATTCCCAGTACAGGTCTTCCTGCTAGTGTTAATTCTTCCTACCCTAGCAATGGCTCTGTCAGCCTGTTGTTGGATATGAAGATGCAGCGGCGTTAGATTTAGTAGTACATCTAATGCCACACTAGGACAGGTTCGCATTGCTCCTGTTATAGTTATACAAGCTAACCTTTGAACTTTGTTCAGTTGTTTCCTAGTTGTTGTCAGTTTAGCTCTATCCGCCCAGACAATGGCTCCATATGTTATTATGGGTCTGACCATTGTGAGGTACATCCATTTCATTATTTTGGGGGTACACCCCCAGTTCTTACCTGCAATGACTCTGCAATGTCATCTAGCGTCATTTTCAGATTCTGAGTTCATACTCCATACGCTGGTACTGTACTTCCTGCAGTAATTCATCTACTTGCCAGTCGTATGTTCATCTTAATTCACATAGTGTTCTTCATGCTTCATGCAGTTACATTCGGCATAGCCTTGACATGTGATGCCATTATCTGTAAGGAGCTCTAATAATTCATCCACTACGAGACACCACAGGAGAGGTGATAAAACACCCCCTGTGGGCATCCTTTCGTGGTTTGACTATATTTTTTTATCAGGTAGGCTAGTCTCGACTGTTCTTGAGTCCAGTAGCTGTACTAACCATCTGATAAGGTAAGGATCTATACTCCTCTTGTTAAGTGCCTTTGCAACTTCCGTGTGTGATGTATTATCAAAGGCACCTTCGATGTCCATGAAAGCACAAATGGCTGTTCCTTTGTCCTTTACGGCATTACGAATGAGGGTGTCTAGCTGGTATAGGGCAGTTTCAGTGGATCTGCCAGACCTATATGCATGTTGATTTCTGTGAAGTGGTTCCTTAATCAGGTAAGTGGTCCTGATGTGGTTATCCACTAGCTTTTCTAAGGTCTTCAGCATAAATGAGGTAAGGCTTATTGGTCTGAAGGACTTAGGTGAGAAAGGGTCTTCGTCAAGTGCTTCCGTAGATAAGGCAGGCTCTTTCTTTTCAGCATTGGCCCTATTAGAAGGTCTAGTCCCCTCTGTAGCAATGCTGGGAATATTTCATCGTCCCCAGGGGATTTGAAAGGTTTGAATGAGCCGATGGCCCATCTTATCCTATCTTCCGTGCAAATATCGCTTGCTAGTTTCCAGTTCGTTCTTCTGGTGTTTCCCTGTTGCAAGTATTCTGGTGTATCTTCTTGCAGATGGGGATGCATTCTGGAAAGTGAGTTGCGAGTAAAAAGCGTGCTTTCTCCTCCTCATCTTTCGTAAATGTACCGTCTGGCTTCTTTAGACAGAGTCCTTGAACTGTTTTAGTTTTAGAGAGAGCTCTAAAAATTCTAGTTGCAGGACTTGTATCTGCAATGTTACTGCAAAATTTTCGAAAGTTATCTCTCTTTGCCTTCCGTATATTTTTGTTATATTCAGTAAGACTGGTCGTGTACTGTGACCAGTCTCCAGTGCGCTTAGATTTATTAAATAGGCTTCTTACTATTTTCCTAAGTTTCTCTAAATCTTTGTTCCACCAGGAAGTGTCTTTTGCTGACTTGACTTCTTTTTGTTTGCAGCTTTGATGGTATGCATCAATTATAGCTGCATTATAGCCGTCCACCATTATTTCTAAGTTTAGTGGTGAGTTGGCTTTCTTGTGATTGTTCAATTCTACCAAGTTGCTCTTGAGGCCAATCTCATACATTTCCCAGTTAGTACGTCTAGGATTCCTAATGATTTTCTTGAAGCTAGAAGCCCCTGCTATGTCTAAAAGTATGATCCTATGATCTGACATAGATGGCTCATCTGATACCCTCCAGTTACATACAAAATCTGCCATGTGGGCGTTGCAGAAGGTGATGTCAATCACCTCTTGTCTTGCCCTAGTGACAAAGGTAGGAGTATTTCCTACGTTCAATATATGTAGCTCATTTTGTAGGAGAAATTCTAGTAGGTACTCACCCCTTTTATTTGTATTGGTGCTTCCCCACACACGGTTATGTGCGTTGGCATCGCATCCAATTACCAGCGGTAGATTCCGTGTTAGACAGTGTTGCACCATCCTCTCTCTTTGGTTGGAGGTTCGGTTTGTTCGCCTGGAAGGTATCCAGTCGCGATCACTACCTCACGTAGGGTTCCGCCGATATCCAGTTTTAGTTGGATAGCGACCAGATCTTTTGTAAGAAATTCTGAAAGGCAAGTGTATGTAATATCCTTTCTCATTAAGATACATGCTTGGTTCGTGACGCATGTGTGTCTTGAGTGCCCGTCCTCTTATACTTCCTTTATAAATCCAGGGTTCCTGGATTAGCACTAGGCCCAGGTCCAGCCTGGCGGTCAATCTGGCGATCACAGCAGATGCTGCTTTCGCATGGTGGAGATTGACCTGTGCCATCTTGGTGCTTGCAGTCATTTTTTCTTACAGTAGCGGGCTCATAGACCCATCGCCCTCATCTGGAAGGGAGACAGCCTCCTCCTCCGACATTGGCGTGTCATCGTACATCAAGGATATCTTGGTGTCTTCGATCGAGTCCAGCTCGCCTGGGAGAAGGTCGATTTCCGATTCCTTCTCGGGTGGTGCTTCACGTACTGCCTGTACCTCAATTGGTGACAGTTCGTTCGCAACCATACCCGTTGATCGTTCGTTTCACCCTTCTCCCTTTTTTATGTATATGCACTGATATCTTCCCGAACCGGTAGTTTATCTTGTTGTTCCGGGCTTGGATAGCCTTCATCGACTGCTCATCGATTCCGATCGTGAGCAGCCTGCCGGTTCCCGACTCTTTACACCGCAGTGTCTTCCATGCAGTTCTGCGATTTTTACCAGCTTGTAAAGCTCTTCTGGTTGCTTCCCAGCGCTTCTCGGCAGGTAAATGGTACGTGTGCATACTGCCCACTGCACGTCATTGGTGTCCCCAGCCCGTCATTTTAGGCACAACTCTTTGAGCCAGCTCGCAGAGCCCTGGTCCTCACAGTCGATCAGTATCAAGCCTGACCTAAAGTGGATTCCATTGAACCCTAGCTGTTCTGACCAGCCTTGCATCATGGCAGCCATGAGTGCTTCTTCCACTTTACCTAGGTCTTCCCGGGATAGGATGACTTCCGGGTAGGTGCGTGGAAGAACCGCAATCTTAATGCCCTTTGCCTGGTCAGCATAGCTGGGTCCGTCTCTGCGGCTTTTGTAGTTGGTTGGTTGCCTTACTCCTTTTGGGCTCCGCCATGTTTGGGGGCGTAGTTTGCGCCCTTTTCTTCGGCGCGTTGGTGCCATCCACCTTGTTCACAGGCTGAGCCCTGTGTTCAAGCGCCTTCTCCCTGGCTACCTCCGGTTTGAAGCCCTTTTTTAGGTAGCGGAGGTACCATTTGTACCCGGCCCCACTCAGTCCCTTTTTGAGTGGGTCTCCAGGGCCTCCGGGCTCTCCATGCCCAGGTCGGGGTTGTGTTTCGCGTTCCTTATGCTGTGACGCAGGTTGGACCGCCCTCAGGGTTTGGCCGCTAACAAGACCTGTGCTTGTGGTAGCAGCTTCTTCCTGAGTTCTGGCTGGTCTTTGCCGCTCAGCAGGACGCTTGGGCGTTTCGTCGCCCCTTCTTATATTCTTTTTAGGCGTTGACCTGCCTAGAAGGTCCTCATCTCTGACAGTAATGTCCAGCCTGTCAGCGATTTGAGTGGCGGTATTGTCCCGCATTAGTTTTTTAAATTGTTGTTTCCATAAAGTTCCCACGAGTGTAGGGGTGCTGAGGTCCACCGTGACATAGCCCCCAGTATCACGGCAAGGCCTTAGTTACTCTCCGAGGCGGCCAGGTATCGGAGAGGCTCCGTGTGTATACAGCCTGGTTTACCCCCGGCTGCAAAACTAAACCCAATGAGCACGGTGCGCATAACACTCTGGGTTTGGGGGGAGGAACTTATAAATGGAAGGTGATAGATGTGGGTAGTGAGTATGAAGAAGTAAAGAAGCAGAGGATAGGAAAGATAGTGAGATGCAAGCTTTTAGGGAAGACGTCATCTCAAGCGTCTTGTCAGTGCTGCAGCAGCAGACACCCGCTTATTGTCCGGGGCTCTCTGTTTGCTACCGCTTATTCGAGAGCTAACCACAACCGAGCTTGAATCACAGTACGTCTTAGTACCGGCTTAGCCTGTTCTAAGTTAATATACTGTGGTTCAGTTCGGTATGGCCGTTCGCTATCCGCAACCTGCGACCCGTCTGGTTCCCCAAGCTAACGGGACTCGCAGAACAGTTCCTCAAATTCTGCGAGCAGAAAATTAATGAATAAACTTATTAAAAAAAAAAAAAAAAAAATTTGGAGTCATAGCTAGATTTTTGTATCATCCTATCTTGTGTAGTATTAAAGACTTCGTAGTAAGTAGGACCAAAACTTCAAATATACGGTTGCAAAAGAAAAAAAAAAATATAGTTAGAATTTTAAAGTTTGTAGAATAAATACTTTTTTTGTTACTATGCATAATTTACGACATAGTAATAAAAATACCCGATTTTCGACCAATATGTACTGTACTATTTGCAAGAAAACAATAGGGAATCGAGATGAAGCGTTCAGAACAGCTTGTAATCATACGTTTCATCGATCATGTCTTTTAAGCTGTCTTGAACAGTGTCCTTCGTGTCCAAAGTGTCGAGCGAAGTGTAATATGTCACAATTTCAATCAAGAATCACAAAATAAAAAGGCATGGTCCCAATTACACGTGCAAATTCAGAAACATCAATGATTTCAGACCCAAATCAAGCATCTGTCGAAAGATTGCAACAAGCTAATATACATGATCAAGTTATGGCGATTCAAACAGGGCATATAATATTGTACCGGAGTTACCCAATAACAGTTTGCAAATGCGAGAATGACTGTTTTACCTCCTAATGTGTCAAATTCAGGACGAATAGCAAGCTTAATCAATAATTGGGACATTAAATTTGATGGAACTTTAAGACTTTCAGTAGAAAATTTCATTTACCGAATCGAATGTCAAGTAATTGATACGCTCGGTGGAAATTTTTCATTATTGTTAGAGCACGCTTAATGTCTATTTATAAATGAAGCCAAAGATTGGTATTGGCGATTTAGACGTTCTGTACCGCGTGTAACCTGGGCAAATCTGTGTGATGCACTTAGAACCAATTTCGGAGAACATCGTACAGACACTGACATTAAAGAAGCAATGCGTGAGAGAAGACAAGGCTTCAACGAATCTTTTGATGATTATAAGAATGCAATATTAAAGTCTGCATAGCCCGATTGTAGAAAGCGAATTGGTTGAAATAGTTCAACGTGGTTTAAGACCTCGTATCCGTCAACAGTTATTATACGTAGCAATTAACTCTTTAGCTCAATTGCGGCAACTCTGTTTGAGAGGAGAAACTCTTCAGACCGAATTAGCGAAGTCAAATGTAAATAACTTTCGGGTTCAACCACACCGTAGACAGATAAACGAATTAAGTTACTCTGACGAATTAGACGATATCAAATCTGCCTTCCAATGGATTTGACAGAACAGGGTGTGCAGCCGTTACGAGTCAAACTTAACAATTCATATTTAATTATAAGGATTAGCTAACTACGGTTCGACCTAGCGCGAACAGGCCCGCCTTGCCGAGTGGCAACCTTTATCAATTCAGCTAGTCCAGTCAGGCTACGAATAGCTACCTTTACGCGTGCTTCCACGGTGTCGTCCACGCTTGGTTGACGGCGCCCTCCTTGCTGGCGACGCACCCGGGAGCGAGATTGCCGCTCCTGTGCGCCCTCTGATGGCATCTTTGCCGAAGACCGATGTCGCTCCAATCGCTTCCAAAGGTCAGTGGTATGCTTCGCCTTCTTACACCCTCTGTTATCGTGGCGTCCAGATGCAGAACGCATATCCTCCGGTGACACGTGCAGCATCGTGTGGTGGAGGTCTCCACACACTGCGCAAACATCTTTGGAGCGACACGCGCCGATCGGGTGCGAATTCGCGAGACAGTTTCCGCAGTACTCGAGACGCCTAGATGTAGGAAACAAAAATGAAATGTATCAACAAGTGGAACCATAGGTCTATCACTTATGAAAAGCGTAGAGTAAACCATAGTGTTGGCATTACTCTGCAAGTTAACCTTTGAGAGGCACAAGGCTAACAGTAATAGGTAATAATTTGTAATAATAGTATTGGGACTGGTCAGCGCACATCGGCAGCAAAACCAGTTTCGCAATTGCCCGCTTAACTACTCCCGAAGAAGTACGAATATCTACTGTTCGTACACGTCCATCCGGTCCTGGATGGGTTTGAACGACTCGCCCCATCTTCCATTCAGTGGGCGGGAGCTAATCTTCTTTGATGACCAAGAAGTCATTTTCCTTCAAATTACGCTGAGGATGCTTCCACTTGCAACGACGATGGAGTTCGGTCAAATACTCCGTCTTCCAGCGTCGACTAAACTCCTGGTGCATGTATTTTAATTTCTCCCAGCGATTGAGCAAAGATAAATTTTCTCTAGGGAGTTCCGGGAATGCGGTTAAAGGACTACCACGCAGGAAATGACCAGGGGTCAATGGAAGCAGTTCAGAAGGATCGTCGCTAAAAGGAGATAGCGGACGAGAGTTCAACACTGCCTCGATTCGGGCTAAAAGCGTCGAAAACTCTTCAAATGTGAACGTGTGGTTACCGGCTACTTTCTTGAAGTGCGTTTTAAAACTTTTTACTGCCGCCTCCCACAATCCACCCATATGAGGGACACTAGGTGGAATAAAGGACCAAAGAAAACCCTGACTGCTATACTTGTTTGAAACACTGTCGGATGCGGTTTGAAGAAAGGCTTCAAACTCTCGCAACAACGTTCGGCTGGCTCCAACAAAGATTCTGCCACTATCCGACACCATTTTGTGGGGCAAGCCGCGCCGACCAACAAAACGATCAAATGCGGCGGAGAAAGCAGGCGCAGAAAGGGACGATAAAGCTTCGAGATGGATGGCTGGATGAAGCACACGAATACAGAGACGTATCCTTTAATCACAGCTCCATTGCGCAAGACAGAGGCTTTAATTGCAAACGGTCCAGAGAAATCTACCCCCGTGACAGTAAATGGAGACGCAAAACGAACACGTTCAGGAGGCAGAGGGGCCATCAACTGACACTGCAGCTTTTGCTTGTCGATCGTGCATGTTTTGCACCTACGGACACAGGCTTTTACATAGCTCTTCAGTTTTGGCACGTAAAATTCTTGACGCACTGCGCGGACCATCAGCTGCACATCTGCGTGCATTAAAGTGGTATGCACGAACTGTAGAAATAAGAAAAATAAACGAGATTGATTAGGAAGCAGAATGGGATTTCGTTCGCTATAAGAGAGCATAGCGTAGGTTAACCGACCATTAACTCGGATTAAGAAGTCGTTGTCTAGCTTCAGATTAAGGGCAGCTAGAGAACTCTTGGAAGAAACCGGTTGACCATTCCTGAGCAGGGCATACTCTTGAGGATAATATTGTTTCTGCGCGGCAATAATCAAACGTACCTTGGCGCTATGTATATCAGCGTGTTGAATGTCGAAACCTTGCTTTGTTTTATTGCGAGACTTGACGCGGTTGCTCTCAACGCTCTAGAGTAGGACGTAAATTCCAAACAGATGTCCCAATCCTCGAGAGATGTATACAACACCTCTATCCTTTTAGCTTCAGGTGGAGCTATATTACTGGGCCGCAACGATGGCCAAGCATCCGACGGCTCAGTTAACCACGTCGGTCCATTCCACCACAGGGCACAATTCTGCAGTTCATCGGTAGAGCACCCCCGAGTTCCCAGGTCTGCGGGGTTATCCCTGGATACAACATGCCTCCAGGCAGCATTCGAGACGTTTTCTCGAATAAGCGCAATGCGATTCGCTACGTAAGTTTTCCAGACATGAGGAGGTTTGTCTAACCAGGCCAGCACGATCGCAGAATCGGACCACAAGTGGAGTTTGTAGTTAAAAAATTGCGAGTCAGCAGTACCACTCCGCATAACTCAAGGCGCGGGAGGCTTAGCGTTTGCAGCGGTGCGACTTTGCTCTTTGCCACGAGCAGTCTGGATAAAATTACACCTCCCGGAGATGCAGTTCGCAAATACAGTGCAGCACAATACGCTTTCTCTGAAGCATCACAGAATCCATGCAACTGTATATCTGAGTTAGGACTAAAACCGATCCAGCGCGGAATTCGGATCGCCTTAATAGCCGAGAGATCCTTTAGAAAATTATGCCATCTTATTAGAGAAAGAGGCTTTACCGCGTCGTCCCAACCCTTGCCCTCAAGCCACAGTTGCTGCAATAATATCTTGGCTTGCACGATGATTGGTGTAAGCCAGCCTGCGGGGTCAAACAAAGCAGATACATAAGAGAGTATCTGACGCTTTGTTATTGAAGAATTGATCTCCGCAATTTTGGCAAAGTACGCAAAATTATCTGTCATAGCATTCCTATTAATCCCGAGCGTCTTTGTATAACTAAAATCGGGCATTTTTAGTAAATTGGAATGGATGGTTTGATGAGATCTTGCGCAATTTAAACCCTGCGCTGAGTAACGCCTTAATGACCTGAGACTGACATTCTTGAGCTTTTTGTAAATCGTGTGATCCAGACAAAATGTCGTCCAAATATGTTTCTTGTAGTAAGATTTGAGATGCTAAAGGAAATGCATCTTTACAGTCTTCAGATAACTGATGCATCGTCCGAATTGCCAGATAGGACGAGCAATTCACGCCAAATGTGACTGTACTAAGTGCGTAGTCCTTAATAGGGCTTTCGAGAGATTTTCGAAGGACTATACGCTGGAATTCACGATCATCTGCATGTACTATGATCTGGCGATACATCTTCTCAATGTCTCCGCTATAAACATAACGATAGAAGCGCCAGTTTAGAATCACGCCGAGAAGATCATTTTGCAAAGTGGGCCCAGTCTCCAGAATATCATTCAGTGACATTCCATTCTGAGACTTTTTAGAGGCGTTAAAAACCACTCGAACTTTCGTTGTTTTACTTTGAGGTCGTAAAACTGCATGATGGGGCAAATAATACGAGAAATATTTGCCCGCTTGACTTACTTCTAGAGGTGAAGTTTCAGTCATATGGTTTAATTTTAAATAGTCATTGAGCACATAGTGATACTCTATATTAAACTCTTGTTTATTGCTTAGGGTACGCTGCATCCGAGTATACTGAGCCCCGCTGCACTTCGAGATGAGCCAAGCGAAATCATATTGGGAAATTCTTTTCGGAATGGTAGACGTACCACATACTTGCCATCAGGTTGGCGATATGTCGTGGACTTATACAATTGCTCGCACCTTATGTCACTGTCTGATTTTGGTTTCGGAGTATTCACCTCTTCAATTTCCCAAAAACGGCGAAGCTGCGTGTTGAGATTTTCATCCGAATCTTCCATCACAAAAGTTGAGAACATATAAGTTGTTGCAGTAAGTGGCCCACTCAGAATCCACCTGAAAATCGTGATCTGAGCGAGTAAAGTCCCACCGATCTGATTTTTTGATTCCGTTAACATTATTTGGGGGGCTATGTCAGACCCAATAACGAGATCTATTTGAGCTGGCTTATTGAAACTTGGGTCAGCTAAGTCCAGCTCATCGATTTTAGTGAGGCTTTCTTTTAAAAGGACTGTCAAGGGCAAAAAGTTGGTTAATTTCGGCAGAACTATTGCCTGAACGAAAACCGAAACATTTTTATTTTTTGTGGTCATAGTGATAGGACACACTTTAGATGCCCTTTGAACAAAGGTACCTCCCATTCCTGAAATATTGGTGAATTCAGTATAAGTGGGCAAAGCTAACCTTTTTTGTGCCTTTTCAGCAATAAACGTCTTTTGAGAACCTTGGTCAATCAGTGCACGTAACACAAAATTTTCGCCGTTATGGTGAACATTAACGAGTGCAGTAGGAAGTACGACTGACTGATTATTTGATACAAAATGTGAATATATTTCCGGGGAACTATCACCGCTCGAAGAAATCTCATGTACGACCTGATCAGTGGAAGGAGATTTTCCGGATGCTTGTGTCACAAATGAAGCTGACAGAGATGTGGACGCTCTATTACCGAAAGACGAATTTGATGACTTAAAATGTAGTAAAGTTTGGTGAGGCTTCTTGTAAGTAGAGCAAGTCATGGAGCTTCTGCAGTCTCCCTTTGATAGGCAGTTTACGCATAATTTTGATTTTTTTACGAGTTCAAATCTAGACTTTGGGGTCAACTTCAAAAACTCAGAGCATTTGCGAATAGAATGCGGTTGACCACAACATTTACAATCATGCACACTAGATTTTTCTTGTATGTGAAACGATTGTGTCTTATTGTGTGCATATTGTGGTGTATTTGGTGACCGTTTCGTCACCTTCATTATGCTCACTCTCTCTAAGATTTCTACTCTTTTGAATAAGAAGTCGCTCATTTGAGACCAGGTAGGTAATTCCCTATGTAACTCCAGGGACTGTTCCCAAAGGGTTAAGGTCTCTTCTGGCATTTTTGTTGACGCCAAATAAACCAAGAGAGGATCCCAATTAGTAGTGGGAACTCCTTGTGTGTTTAGAACTGAGAGGCAGTCATTTATTGTGGATTGAATTTTATTTAAAATTCCACCAGTTTCAACTGAAGCCTGCGGGATATTAAAAATGCTTTTTAATTGAAGGTCAACTAATAACCGCTTGTTCTCATATCGCTCTCGAAGTGCTTGCCATGCCAATTCAAAATTTCCGTCGCATAAACCGAACCTTTTTACTATCATCCCGGCTTTATCTCGCGTTTTGTCCCTCAGATAATATAATTTTTGTGCAGGAGTGAGATGGGGATGCTTAATATAAATAGCTGTGAAGACATCCCTGAAAGCGGGCCATTCCTCGTAACTACCGTAAAATATTTCAGTGTCACAAGTGGGAACTTTTACGAAATTAGTCACGGTCTCTGGGGGTACTGCTTTTATTTGCGTTGAAGAGCTTATACCAAATCGAGAACCTGGAAGCTGAAGTTCCATAAGGTCATCAATTTTCCCCTTCAGCTCATAGTACGCCCTTTCTGATTGCCGGAACATGGTTTGAGATTGTTCTTTTATTTCCGGGTGTATTTTTTCATCCTTAGCCAGCATGACAGCTTTGAACGACTCCACCAGTTCTTTGTGTAGTTTAGCGGATCTTTGTAGTCTGCCGTCCAGACTACCCATTCGACTATCTTCGGCCAGCTCTGCACTTTCCTTACAAAAGTAATCCAGCTGCTCACGACAGTATTTAAAATTATTTAAAGTTGCCATATGTATTTAAAAAGTTAATTTCAAGTGTAGGAATATTATGCAAGGTTGTTCGAGAGATAAGCAACACGATCTATGATTGGTATAGTGTATGTAAACCAAGTAGCAGTTGCAATGTAAATGATCAAGTGTAACAAAATTTTAAAACAAAAAAATTGTTTAATTTTTAATTTTTTAGTGTAATTTGCATATATATAGTATGTTATATGAGTGTAGTGTGCAAAGTGTAAAATAATTTGTGTATAAAAATGTGTATGTAGGGGATGTGTGTGTGTGTGAATATCTATGTATTTAACTTATTTTTATTATTATTATTATTTTTGAAATTTTTATTTAAATTGCTAATTATGTTATATGTTTGAATAAATTATTTTACACACAACAATATTAATGCACTTTTGTATTTCTCCAATCAAATTTAAGATCGCCTGCGACTAAAAAGAGAAATAGTGGCGCCCTTTATATGTACATGCATATACTTTGAACTCTTTTTATATTTTTTTACTGCTGCTCTAGAGTAGAACACCATATAAATGTATATATAATATATATATAAGTGTGGATGTGAAACAATTTTGGTTTTTTGGCACCACGGTATATCCAAAAAACAATACCTTGCAGTGCCGTTCTGCCTTTTTCCATTCATTTGACCTTTCCCTTCTGGGACTTCGCTGCTTGCCGGCTCGACCCTCCTACACGCTGCCACTATCCAACTTTTGGTTGAGTCCACGTCTTTTGCCCTCCAGAATTTGGTCCTTTGTTCTCTAGTTGAATTAGGCGCAGTAACTTGAAGTTGCTTAGACACTAAAAGTGCATTTGCTGTACTCTGTAGTGTTTGATTTTTGATATATAAAATTTTATTTGCTTTATTGGCTCACAAGACCGGCACAACACAATTATAGTTCCCGCTCTTTTTTTTTTTCGTTATATGCACCCCTGTGTTTCTCGATTCGGAATGTGTTAACCGGTTAGGTATTTATAATGATGTGTATATAGATGTGAGGTTGCTATATACTAAAATTGGCGGCAAACACCTAATGTATATACTAAAAAACAACTTGTTTTTTTTTTTTGTTTGTTTGTTGGTATATAGTAGTATATGTATAGTATTATATGTATTTACATGAACGTTACCAAATTGGCGGGAAAAACTCACTACATATAATATATGTGTATATCGACCATATATTTATTGTATAGGCCTGTTTAGGGTAGGCTCGAAGGACCATGTAATTTTTATGATATATGTAAATGCAACCGAACGCAAAGGGGGCGTTCGGTATGTTTAAACGTTAAATAAGTTGACTTAATCCTTCAACACAATTGTTAGTATGTTGAATATGGTTCCAGTTGGCGTTGTTAACGGCTGAAAAGCTGCTACCGTCATCGGCTGGCTGGATATGACTATATATGGGTATATGAGTCCGCTGAAAGACCTAGCGAACTCGTATGTCTGGAATTGCTGATTGAACACACCGATTTAAACTGTTTTAAACGTTATAACTTTATTCAATATGTAATTCAGGTATTTTCAGTATATAATTCAGGTATTTCACGACCGATCGCGGAGGATAGTTAGACTTTGACTAACTTATATATAAAAAAAAAGGATAAGTAGGTAAAGATGGCGAGACACGTCTGCCTTCCAATGGATTTGACAGCACAGCGTGTGCAGCCGTTACGAGTCAAACTTAACAATTCATATTTAATTTTAAGGATTAGCTAACTACGGTTCGACCTAGCGCGAACAAGTATATTACCCCTTAGCATGCATTGATGTGACGTATGAGCGCAACAATTATTTCTAAGATGATATGTAGTATGAATAAATGTAAAATTAAAATAACAAATAAAAATAAATATATGTACTTAATAAGAATAGATGTAAAAGTAAAATATTAAATAAAAAAAGCACTTATATTAAATAATATAAAAATAAAATAAAAAACATAACAGAAATTTTTAAAATTTTTAAGCGAGGGGCGGTTTGTATGATATTCTAAGTGAAGGTTTACAAGGTTTTTAACAATTTTCGTTGAGTTTGGTCTCACTTTTACTTGAAGTTTGTAGATGTTTGAAACTATTTTCAACGCAATAAAATACTACTACAATAATAATACTTTTAGAGATAGCGGACGAAGTCGCGGGTCAAAGCTAGTCTATCTATATATCTATCTATCTATCTATCTATCTATCTAGTTATTAGATGTATTATTTATCTGCACATATTAAATATTTTATTGTACGAACAACTATATGCTCGATTCAAGCGCTGATTATTTGCGGTTGCAACAGTCCAATGATAACTGATAATATTTTTTTTGGCCCCAGAGAACTTAAGTGCGAAAAATACTTCAAGGGTGCACACATATTATAGCTAAATATTCGACTGGATCGTCTGACAGTCGATTTCTGCAATATTTTTGTCGTTAACAGATGGATCGGCATGACCACTATGCGATCAGTACCAACTGTACGATGGCAAATAGGTGATAAATTAATATCCAACCATTGAACTTCTACTCGGCTTACATTTATTGTTTTAGTGCGACAAATAGCAAAGTAATGCGAAATTTTTTTTCACAACGATGAGCACACACAGGGAAATTGGGACTCGTTTGCTCAAGTTCACATTGTGAGCAAAGTTGTTGACTGCCATTCATTTGGGAATGGCCAACAATAATTCTTGTTACAAACGGTCCAAGCAACTCACACGTCCGCTAGAACACGTATCTCCTAGGTAGCCTCTGAACATTTCGCTCATTGGCGAGCTAACGTGAGAAAGCGAAAAGGGGCCCCTCCCATTAACTAGTGGTTGGTGCGGTGGGCTTGGCACCCACCACTTTAAAAAAAATAAATACCCAATGAATACTATCAGGAAGCCTCAGAAGGAACTCTATGATAACGATCCCCGCAAACGATATATGGATCACGATTTAAGGATATGTACCTTGAATGTGCGCACCCTTAATTAGGGTGTGGCAAATATCCAGCTGGTTGTGACATCTACTACAGCTGCCATGCGAGTAAGCATGAATTTGGATGTGGTTTCGTGGTGACTAGGAAACTACGTGGCCTCGTCTCTAGGTTCACGCCTGTTTTATATTAGCCTGATTTGTGCGCACGCTCTGACGGAAGAGGAAGACGACGCTTCGAACGTCTTTACGAGCGCTGTCCCAAACACGATGTCAAAATCGTGCTTGGCGATTTCAACGCCAATATTGGGAAGGAAGGAATCTTTGGCCGTCAGAAAATTTAGCCTTCACGACACTACCTCCAATAATGGAGGGAGGCTAATCGATTTCGCCGCAGGTCAGAGCATAGTAGTTGGTAGTACCAGATTTCAACACCCTAACACCCACAAGGCTACATGGCTAAGTTCAGATCAAATAACACGTAACCAAATTGATCATGTTCTGATTCACGGTAGGCACGCATCGAGCGTGTTGGACGTGTGAACGTTACGTAGTCCCAACATTGACTCGGACCACTATCTTGTCGCAGCCAAGGTACGCACTAGGCTCAACGTAGTGCATGCCGCACGTTCCAACATGCAACGAAAGCTAGACGTCGGCAAGCTGCAATCAGAACAGACCGCCGCAGCCTTCTCAAACATACTCTCCCGACTGATCCGGGAAACCTCTCCGTCCTCTCAAGATATATGTGAGCAGTGGAAACATATTTACCGCTCCATGCCAATGATGTCATAGGTTATACAAAACCTGTGACTAATTCTTGGTACGACGAGGAGTGTCGCAATGCTACTGCAGAGAAGAACGCCTTTTCAGACGCAAGAAAAAGCAGCAAGAAAGGCGGGAGTTTGAGGATTTTGAGATGTTACGTGACAGAAATGAAGCTCATCATAAGGTCAAGCGTCTGACTGAAGGTTTTAAGCCCGGAGTAACTTTCTGTAAGGATGACAATGGAAATCTGGTAACGGATGAACATCAATCACTGTGATTATGGAGGAGACATGACACTAGAACCAACAGTTAATGATGGCACTATTGTAGAGCCACCGGACTATAACGCGGTCGGTTCGGTTATTAAAAAGCTAAAAAATAACACAGCGGCAGGTTCTGCCAGCTGAGTTATTCAAGACTGGCGGCGAAGAGTTGGTTAGGAGTATGCACCGATTTTTATACAAGATATGGTCCGATGAACGCGTACCCAATGACTGGAATCTCAGTGTTCTTTGTCCTATATTGAAGAAAGGAGACCTCGCTGTTTGCGCCAATTACCGTCGAGTAAGTCTTCTTTCCATTGGATATAAGAGATCTCAGTCACTCATAACGACTGGCGCCAGCGCGCACTAGACCATTTAAGTAAGTTAGAGCACACATAGCCTTCCACTACAACAGTCACTGCATAACTGAAAGCTTGGGCTCTACAAAAGAGAGAGCATATCAGTTTTGCGCTACCTTATACTTGTTGTATCATGACTGCTGCTGTCAACATAAGCAATGTGTACATAAACAATAGAATGTAAACATACCGATTGTGCAGCACTATTTGCTGCGTTAACAAGTATGTATGTTGAATAGAAAAACGCTTCATTTGTGCTTGCTCAAGTATTATATGGTGGTCGAGACTTGAGAAAAATAAAGAAAAGAGAAATGAGTGCAACACAAATTCAGATATCTCCCATACTTGTTGCAAAATAATATAAATAAAACTACAAATGTATAAAGTACATTTGAACTTGATCTTGACCCACTTTGAACGGTCAGATTTAATCAAAATTTTGTGCACTTATTATTGTTGGTATTATGTATTGTGAAAAAAGCGTGTAGGGTGCTTGTGCCATATTCTTCATTTATCGAGCACCCCACTCTTTTTTCACAATAATACTAATCTATTTCGTTCATTTATATTTTCTGCCTATATTAAAAAATATTTTTTGTTTTTTAGTTCGATTGACCATTAAAGTGTGTTTCTTAGTTTTTTAAACTATATTTATTCGGTTTTACTGTTGCGAATTCGGTACAGAAACTATTTAAATTTGCTGAACGAAAATCGAGCTCATATCCGTCGAATGTTTTTTAATAATAAAATAGCAACGGACATAACTTAGAAATTTTACTTGTTTGCAGATTTCTTTCAACTAAATTTCTCTCCTGGTCCAGATAATACCCCATCAGGTAAACTTAAATTATGCGCCGACTCGTTATGTGATCATTTGCAGTATCTTTTTTAACTGTCTCTTCACGAATCAATAGTTCGTTTGATTTGAAAACAATCATTCATAATTCCTTAGCACAAAAAAGAGAACAAATCTGATATAAGCAAATATAGAGGTGTGGCTTTGTGCAATGCCAAATTTATTTGAAAAAATCATAACAGGTCAATGACAATATTCTTGTAAGTCAGTGGCGCAACATGGTTTTCTTAAAAGAAGATATGCCTCGGCAAACTTATTAGAACTTTTTGTCAATGGTTTACAAACAGATGTTCTTATACTGACTTTAGTAAGCCATTTGACAGAGTATATCACTTATTGTTGTTTAACAAGCTTAATTATTAAGGGTTTCCTTTGGACTTACTACATTGGATATCGTCTTAAATTGATGTACGCTGATGATGTAAAGCTATGTTTTTCATATACTGGTTCTTCAGTACATAATTTATTATAAGATTACCTCATTGCGTTGCACAGCTGGTGTAAACGTAACAGCTTAGATTTGAACTACGCTTAGCATAAAGTGATGTCTTTTTGTCGCAGGAATCCTCTAACAAATGCATAATACATTCACAACTCGGAACTTTTTTTCCCATCGTTTTATACGTCTGTCTGAATGACACCTAGTACATTTTAAAGTAATGTTTAAGGGATAAAAATAATTTCCAAAAGAAAAATTTCTTCAAATTATATTAGTATTAAGACTAAATTAGGTAAAACAGGAATATCCACTACAAACTGCTAATACTTAGGGCAGCCCCACTCTTCGTGAGATATCGTTACGTTCACTGTAAGTAGTGTAGCATAAACTGCCTTGCGCATCAATAAATTTTACAAAGAATGGACAAGATTAATATATCATTACCATTGCCATTACCATTGCCATGGGGTTCCAATGGAGCAGCGTGTGGTGGGGTTTTGAGCATTTTGTATATATGACTGTGCGCGAAGCAATTGTTACGAAACTAAATAGTCCTCGCACAATTACGTATAAGCATTATTTGAATTTTTGAAATGTACTTTTATTTTTATTTGTTGTAAACTATACCATGAAGGTAACCTAGTTTAAACATTTGCGAATAATACAATTTTTGGAACAGATAACCCAACACGCGAGCAGGTGACCACACCATGACCCTGATCGCGAATAAGTCCCAGAAGCCATAACATTTCCATCAACAGATGGCCTCATTGATGGGGCAGCTGTTAAAACAGCTGTTCAAATCGGTAATACTTTCCGATTCAAAACCGGTCATTCAATTTCGGACAGCAGCTCAGAAAGCATCCACGGGTAAGACGAGTTTTTTGGAGTAAAAAGGTAAGCGTTCAAACATTAGCCGCTTCTGGCTAATAATTCCGCGTTCGATTCCGCGAGTGCCGTTTTCAAGCATTAGCCGCTTCTGGCTAAAAGCTCCGCCTCTGATTCCGCGAGTCCCGTTTTCAAGCATTGGACGCTTCTGGCTAATAGCTCCACATCCGATTCCGCGAGGGCCGTTTTAAAGCATTAGCCGCTTCTGGCTAATAGCTTCACGTTCGATTCCGCGAGTGCCGTTTTCAAGCATTAGCCGCTCCTGGTTAATAGCTACTCGTCCGACTCCGCGAATGCCGTTTTCAAGCATTAGCCGCTCCTGGTTAATAGCTACGCGTCCGACTCCGCGAGTGCCGTTTTCAAGCATCAGCCGCTCCTGGTTAAAAGCTACGTGTCCGACTTCGCGAGTGCCGTTTTCAAGCATTAGCCGCTCCTGGTTGATAGCTATGCGTTTGCTCCGCGAGTGCCGTTTTCGAGTATTAGCCGCTGCTGGTTAACAGCTCCGTGTGCGACTAGCTCCACGTTCGACTAGCTCCGCGTTCGACTATCTCCGCGTTCGACTAGCTCCGCGTTCGACTAGCTCCGCGTTCGACTAGCTCCGCGAGTGCCGCTTTCAAGTACCAGCCGCTTCTGGTTAATAGCGCCGCACTCCGAGATACCCCGCGAGTGACGCTGATAAAGTCCGAAAACATTATACTCCACTATTTTTACTCACACACGCATGTCTCGTATACTAATCTCAACACGCTTACTACACAAGACACGAGACCATACACTAACTCAGACACACACGTACACAGATACATTCACAAGCACACACCTGCACTCACTCACTCATATTTTCAGTCCATCGCTTCCACACTAAACCATCGCTCGTGCATGCACCCTACACTAACACGGTCAACGGCTAGAGGCACAACGGCCATCAATACACACACTGGGTTTGGAAGGGTCAACCCCTACTATTAATACGTAATTTTATTTAATAATTGGAACTTAAATAAACCAACATCATTTATTTTTTCGAGTTGCTACACCACCACAACGATTATCCCCTACGAAATTTCTGTAACGAACCAGGACCATGCGGCGAGCTATACCTTAGCTTAAATAATTTCGTTACATGGACATTGCTGGAAGCAGTGCCGACAAAAACAAATATCACAACTAAGTATTGTAGTATCAATTTATAAAACACTAAAATCTAAAAAAAACCTACAGCAATGAGCAACACATGGATCAACCGCCTCAACAACTCGGAGTTGTATGCAGTATGTGAAGAGTTCCAGATCGACGCAGATTGCAGTCCTGGAGTGCTAAGACAACGGTTGCTGGGTTGCTGGGATACGTCAATAGTGATGACCTACCGGACGAAATTAGGCAACGAGTGGCAGAGTTTAGAGAACCACCTGGACAAGTGCTTACACCAGCCTTTGGATTGTTAATACCACCCCCAATGGCTCAGTGATCAGTCTGGCGATGCGCCAAATACTGATACAATGGACAAGGTCAGAAAATGGGTCGTTCGTTTTGATGGTAGTGGCGACCCACTAGCATTTTTTGAACGCGTGGAAGAACTAACGGAGGCCTATGGACTGTCACAAAACAATATCACCAAAACCATGCCGGAGATGCTGACCAAGGACGCGTTAATGTGGTGGCGCAGTAACCATGATGGCTGGAATGAGTGGTCTGAATTCCGCGCGGCATTTCCTGAATTTTTCTTACCAAGCCATTACTTCGACGACCTCGATGACGAAATCAGAGGACGCATGCAGGGCACGGAGGAGAAGTTTAAAAAATATGTGCTTGGATTACAAAATTTAAGGCGCACCGGAGGATACACACATGACGAAGGGCCGGAGCGGATATACCGAAGTTGCCGCAACGAATATAAGTTACATATTCGCCGCAGAGACTTCACTACGTTGCCCGAGCTAATCACGTTAGCGGAATTAGAAGATCT
>JAWNNP010001017.1:0-22649 GCA_035044805.1 Leucophenga maculata
TTGTGCCGGTTAACTTGTATGGGCCAATGGGAAGATAGAAACATTTGCCATGTTTGACGAAGGTAGTGCTATAACTATGATTGAAAATGATATAGCATATAAATTAGGGTTAAACAAAGGCTTAACAATAACATGAACATAGAAATGTCAAAGAAAGTTTGCCTTGAAGTTGCAGACAGCAAGAATACTGTGCGTTTTACGTTGAAAAATGTACAGACAATTAAAGGATTACACTTACCAACGCAGTCGTTTTTGAAGAATAATTTCAACCATTTAAATAACGTACCAATAGAAGATTATATAGACGCAAAGCCTGTCATGTTAATTGGACTCGATAACTTATATCTTGGACTATCAAAAACAATAATTGATTATGGAGTTCAATATCCAGAAGTTATTAAGACGAAACATGGCTGGCTAGCTTATGGACCAACTAAAAATATGTTAGTATCGAAACCGAATTTTTTACATGTTGCAGTCAACAATACAAAGGACTTACACCTTTTGGTTAAGGAATATTTCTTATCTGAAAATTTTGGTATGAATGACTTACCAAAAATAGAATCTTTAGATGACTCAAGGGCCAAAGAAATAATGGCAAAAACCACAGTCCAGGTGGACAAACATTTTCAAATAGAATTGCTTTGGAAAGAGAAGGTCAAACTACCAGATAGCTATGTCATGGCTGAAAAGCGATTATTTAGCATCGAAAGGAAAATGCAACGTGACAAGGACTTTTCCAGTAAATAACAGTACGAAATGGAAAAATATATACAAAAGGGGTGCGCTAGAGTGGTTACTCCAAATGAACTGAAATATGCCAATCAGAGAGTGTGGTATTTGCCACACTTTGCAGTACAGACAGAACACAAACCCGACAAACTTCGAATTGTTTTTGACGCCACAGCATCTGTTGAAGGAATATCTCCAAATGCATGCTTACTCGAAGGCCCAGATCAAGCTAAGTCGCTTATGTCAGTACTATTTCAATTCCGCCAACACAAAGTCGGAGTAGCTGCAGACATTAGGGAAATGTTTTCACAAATAAGAATTCGTAAAGAAGATCAATCCGCTCAACGTTTCATATGGCGAAATGGAGACACTTCACAACCAGTAAAACATTACGTTATGACATCATTAATTTTCGGAGCAATATCCTCACCATATTGCGCTGAGTATATTAAAAACATAAATGCCAAAGAATATCGAAAAGAATTTCCTGAAGCAGTCGACGCTATCGTCAATCATCACTACGTAGAAGATTTGGTCATAAGTTTTGCTTCTGAAGACAGCGCTATCAATGTTTGTAAACAAGTTGCATTCATACATAAGCAAGGCGGTTTCGAGTTACGTAATTTTGTTTCAAATTCACCCAAACTACATGCAGCAATGAACAACACATCACAACAGGAAGCAATGGTTAATATGGAAATATAAAGTACTAGCGACAAGGTTTTGGGTATGTACTGGAATACTCATAAAGACATTTTTCAATTTGAAACAAAATTCCATCGCATACCGATCGAAGTCATGAAAGGTCATAGGGTACCAACAAAGAGAGAGCTTCTTGGCATTGTTATGGCTGTTTTTGATCCTTTTGGTCTGATTGCAGATTTTCATGTTTTTGCCAAGGTCTTGATTCAACGTACGTGGAACTATCAAATAGCATGAGATGATAATATACCGGGCGATATACAAAAGGACTGGAAACGTTGGTGGTATGAGCTACAGAACATGTACAAATTTGAGATACCTCGTTGCTATTCACATAATTTGAATAACTGCAGCAACTTGCAACTACATATATTTGTTGATGCTAGTCAAACCGCCTTTGCATCGGTCGCATATCTGCGCATCACTTACAACAAGACAACTAACCTAGTCTTCGTCATGGGGAAAACGCGTCTTGCACCTAAAAAACTATTGTCTGTTCCTCGCCTAGAACTTCAGGCCGCTGTTCTCGGAGTTCGACTAAATACATTAATACAAGAACATCATAAATTCTGGAGCGACTCTACAACAGTATTGCATTGGATACTCTCGAAGTTACGAAAGTTTAAGCCATTTGTTGGACATAGAATTGCTGAGATTGTGAATATAACACTTCCGTCACAGTGGAAATGGGTACCTACAACCGAAAATACTGCCGATGCAGCGACACGTCAAACATACTCTCCAAAAATTAACGCCCATAGCCAGTGGTTGATGGGTCCTACCTTTCTCAAGACTTCTCGTGTCAAATGGCCACAAATGATTGTTACACCACCAACAGAGCCACTTGAAGAAGAAATTCAACTGTCCACCGTCTTGATGTGTCAGATGAGCATACCAGTTATTAAATATACATACTAATTTTTCGACTTTTTCGAAGATCAAACGAGTTATTGCATGGGTGCTACGTGCTAAGAGAATATGGTTACACGTTGTTGCGGACAACGAACCAACAAGAGGTCCACTTACTGCTACCGAATTGTTCATAGCTCAATCCTATCTTTATAAACTGGTGCAACAAGAAGTTTTTGCTAACGAAATATCAAATTTGAGAGACATGAAACCAATTTTAAAGAACAGATATATATGCACATTAACACCGTATATAGAAAATGACGAACAATTATGCCTGGCTGGACGTATAGACAAAGCTTCCTGTTTACCATTTGATGCTCGTCGTCCAATATTACTACCGAAACATCATCACTGTTCAACATTAGTCATGCAGCACTTCCACGAAAAATTCCATCACCAGAATAATGCAGTAATTATAAATGAATGCCGACAGAAGTTTTGGATTTCAGATGCCAAAATACTGCTGAAAAGGGTGCAACGCCAGTGTCCTCAATGTATTATCGACAGGAGCCAACCGACTATCCCGCTTATGAGTCACCTTACGTGCGACCATTTACACATACTGGGGTAGATCTTTTTGGACCAGTTACTGTAACAGTTGCCCGGCGTCAGGAAAAACGCTGGGTGGTTATATTCACTTGTCTAACAATTTGAGCAACGCATTTGGAAGTAGCCGAAAATTTGTTAACAGACCCATTTATCGTATGTTTGCGCAATTACATCAATAGTAGAGGAATACCTGTTATCATCAGAAGTGATAATGGTACCAATTTTATCGGAGCTCAGAAATAATTAAAATCCAATTATCGCCTTTTCGATACCGACGCTTTAATAGATGAAACTGCACGCCACGGAATTAAATGGATATTCAATTGTCCAGCACAGCCCAATGCCGGAGGATGTTAGGAACGTCATATTCGTATAATTAAGAATCTTCTTCAGAAAACGTTACAAGAAGTGGCTCCACGTGTTGAAACTCTTCGCTCAGCTCTCATCGAAGCTGAAAATATTTTGAGTTCACGTCCATTAACGGAATTACCTTTAACACATGAAGACGAAGAGCCCTTAACACCAAATCACTTCTTGATTGGATGCGCTAACTCTACACAAACGCCACATCCACCTGAAATTGAGACATGCCTGCGTAAGCAGTGGCGTATTGCCCAATCATTGAAAAATCGCTTTTGGAAACGGTGGGTAACAGAATATCTACCACAACTGATTCACCGCCCAAAGTGGCAAGACCATGCCACTCAACATAGATGACATAGTCCTTATAATGGATGCGACGATGCCTCGCAACATGTGGAAGCGGGGTCGTGTCGCTAAACTGTATCCCGCAAAGGACAAACAAATCCGATGTGCAGACATCAAAACGACTGATACAACACTGCGTCGCCCGGTCTCGAAACTGATCGTTTTAAAATTAAGTGGGGAATCCTAGATTGATTCATGGTTGGGGGGAATGTAAGATTTATATAAGTTTAAATCTAAAGTAACGTTGTAATTATCGATATGTTTAACCACAATGAAACTTCGATTACTATGTTAATTATCGAAGTTAGATTTAAGTAAGGTAAGAAACGGAATAAAATAAAATGACAGTTGCACTCGGACAGACGGACGAGAAAAACAAAATTGAAACGGTTCGTATCGCCACGTCGAGAAATATATATAATTAAATTCAAAATAAATATTGAATAAAGTACTGTAATAAATATAAACAATCGATTCAGTAAAAAACTTAACATTACCTGTACCAAATATATTATAGCCCTGTAGACCCACTGTGCCAGTTACAAATGTGTTACCAGTATGTCCACTGCTGTAGCTGTTTGCACCATATACCCATGTAGATCCAACTGCAGTGTAGCGCCGGAGTCATATGTGCCCTCCTGTGCGACGTTGATACCATGCGCACCTCCAGTCGATGCATGTTCTAGATAGGTTGCGCTACCCAATGGGATGGGTTGCACTGAAGCCAATAATTACAGCGTCACTCCCTTGAGTGGCGCCAATACCATTTGCGATACCACCGTTGATACCTATAACACGTTGATTGCTGAAGGTGAAGGCAATAGTGGATGTGAAAGAATCCACTATTGCCTTCACCTCTTCTTTGCATGCGGTCAATTCTTCAGTTATAGCTCTCTGCTCATCTTGCGACTTCTATATGGAAGCTATGTGCCGCATCGATTGATCCATTTCAGATCGTTGCAATGCCAAAATTTGCTACATAAAATTTTGTAGTTCTGTCTGTGTTAAAACTCCTTTTGCTTCAACCACTTTGTCATCATTATCGACGTTGTCCTTCGTGTCCATGTTGGCTGCGTCCCCTTGCGTTGTTGATCTCGGCGTCCATTTCTCATCTCGTTTTTCCTTTTCTCCTTGATTTTTTTCTTTCACGTAAATTCATTTTGGTTTCACGAATACCATGCTCATATGTATTAGTGAGGCCGTTCTGTGCTTGCGGGACGCATGTCTCATTTATCCGTATGTGTGTATAAACGGAACAACCCACCAATACTTGAGAAACCGAATTTCACAATAATCAATCGCGTCGGTGTCACTTTCTGTCCGTCCGAGTATAAAATGGCTGCGTGTCGAAGAAATTAATAGATTGCACGCGCTGTACAATTTTTTAACTTCGATGCTCCCGATGCTATCACTTAAACCGATGGCACCGTTGTATTAATTATTAAGCCGCTTAATAATTAATACGAATTTATACATTTGCTACAAATTAACAAAGATGTTGCGTCTCCTTGACGGACGTTATAGCATTCCTTTTCTAACACACATTAATAGAATTTTCACACTTTTATTTTTATTACATATTTGTTCACAGTATAGTAGAGTAAGTAAATTTAACAATGTAAAGTAAACTTTATATCAATAGAGCAAAGATACGAGAGCGAGAGAAATTTATTAATTTGTGTGTAGCTCACGCTGGTTCCCAATCACGACTTTCACTTTTTTCTTCAAAATTATCGAGTGCGTTTTTCTTCGAATTATCGAACTAGTTATCGACTTCGATTACGTTATTGTAAATGTTGGTAGTCCGTCCATTGTAATGGTTGGTCGTATATTTAAAAACTACTTGCGTCCATAACATCGGTTGACCTCAACTAATGCTCTAACCGCACGCCCTCCGCTCTCCATCTTGAAAACGATTCAACGAATAAATTGTTGAAACAAAAGTTGTAGGGAATTTAATCCTCTATAAAACGAATTTTGCGACCACTCAGATCCAGTTGAGGAATTTTGTTTGGCCACCTGGTTGACCAACTATGTCCCTACTTACGGCTTGACAAAGGTCCAAGCGGGCACAGTTACAAAAATAAGAAAATTTAAAGAATATAACGATTACATGTTGGTTGAATAGTGATTGCTTAGTACAGCATTTTTAACATAAATTTAAAGACAAATGAAAAAAGAAAAATAGAAGGAATTTAATGCAGATAGAAAAAAGAGCCTGAAGTGAGTTATTAAATAGATGGATTAAAGCAAGTAAGAGACATCAATTTTACCAATAAGAATTATATGGAGAAAAACCACAGAGAGCGTCAATCCGCGTGATTAAACGGTTGGAAAATCAATCAATTAACCTGTAAATTTAAGATAGTGGTATAAGGGCTATTTAACTCCTTAAACCAACGCTTAACGAAGTCAAGAATAGATCATTGATCTAATGTGATTATAAATCCTAATAACAATAAAGGACCAAGATAATTCACTTGAGGAACACCAGAAGACGCTACAATCGTTTTAGATACACAACTGTGTACTTGATAACGCAAAGGCAGCAGGAACAATATGTTTAAATATGTTTAAACAATTACATTATATTTAATAAATATTTTCGTTAAATAAATATCTATCGATTTAATAACACTTATATGCAAATTCTCTTTTGTTCGTATTCAGTCACGTAGTCCAATAACAGTAATAGAAAAATCCCTTGTAAGTAAAATAAATAAATCAATTAAAAGTGCCGAAGTGTTAACATTAGTAAAACCTGTATTTAAGCAGCAAAACGGCGACTCGATACTGCAGCTTCTTCATCTGTACCTTTTACGGGGTAGTGGAAGTGAATTGTTTGATTTTTATAAGCAATGTTTATTTTGTGGTGAAGTTGCTGATGAGGCCGGAGAGGTACAGAAAAAAGAAAAATATAGACGCAAGATAAAAAATGTGAGTACTCTTGAGTTTAAAGACACTGTTATCGAAAAACAAAAGAACGTGATGATGATTTCGGAGAATTGGTAAAAATTCGCATATGATATGATATAGAATATGATTTGATAGCTGCTGTAGCAAAATACCAAGCTGTTTGCTTTACAAACTTCTCCAATAAATCATCATATTTACCGCCTCTTCAAAAACCTCGTCAAAATTATCAAGTTATACATATTTGAGATTTTTAATTACATCGGAAATAATAATGATTCACAATTTGCACTAATAGAGCTTAAAGATGCATGTCATGATAAAACTATAATTACAAGAAAAGAACAGAAGTACTTAACCAATATAGTTATCACTTTTTCCGTGATTGATACGCCAATTTAAGCTTGGTACGATGGTAAAAAGTTCGATCCAGAAGCGGAAAGGCTACGAATTTTAGAAGCTGAAGTAGCTTTTATTGGAAAAGATATCCGAATATCAATAGTTGAAACCAAATCTTATCCACCTCCCAGTAAAATGTTGGAAATTCAAAAACCTAATTGCATTTCTTAGAAGAAGTCATTGTCAAAAACAGGAAAGGAAAAATAGATCATTTTAAAACAATATGAACTTCAATAAGCTATGCAATAATGGCATCCATACGGGAACGTTCTTTTTATCACAGCTACTATTAAGCATTTGCAGCTTCTTATAATAATACTGTACAGTATGAAATTTCAACAGTTTATCACCCACAGCATCAAATTTGATCATCAAAGCCAGGTGCACTTGTACACTATGTTAAAGACATTGCCGATATAAATGTCCATATTCTTGATGGTAGCAATATTTTTCATTGTATGTAATGTAATAGTTAATACAAAATATACATTTTTAATAATTATATATTTATCAATAAATAATAAACGTTATATTGAGTGTTTTTGACCGGGA
Organism: Leucophenga maculata; assembly: GCA_035044805.1. Lineage (NCBI taxonomy): Eukaryota > Metazoa > Arthropoda > Insecta > Diptera > Drosophilidae > Leucophenga > Leucophenga maculata. The sequence continues at coordinate 7,468 of JAWNNP010001017.1, forward strand.
CTACCGGTTTACCTTACGACAAAAAAGACGTCCACACTGAGTGGAAGTACTGTGTTCTGGGAAATATTTCATTAAAGGTGTAAGCTCTCGTTATTGCAGAATTTCACTGCGACTAGTTTTTAATTATTTATTGTATTTAATAATTTGCGCTATTATATTTGTTATTTTTTAAAGTTGGCACGATGCTTAAAAATTCTGCATATGTAAGAAATATATATTAATTTAATTAAAACTAATTATTGTTGCTACATTTACTTTAGTCCGCTGCTTGCCTTGTCCGTCTTCCAATTTCAACTGACTATGCTTTCAACCTTTTCGTTATGCTTAGCTAAAACTGACTGCATTAATTTAACTTAAAAAAAATTACTGCTATCTTTGCGCCAATTTGTATTGAAACTATTTACAGAACAAGTGGAACCAAACTGTGAAATAAAATATTCGGACTAAAGGCGGGGTTCGCAGCGTGCACATAAAATGCAGGGTTTGCGTATTTTCGGCAACAGTTCTCCTCCCTGTAAGTGAGGCCTAGTTGAGCTTACACTCATTGCCGACATCCAAAATCGCCAACTTCACAGCAGGTCATATTAATGTGCCACCCGCAGTTTGAATTTTAGCCCGTCGAACTTGACCGTCGCTGGCTTTGACTAAGTCGATGACTCTTCGTTTTGACGATTAAAACTATGTCGTCGATTGCAATCGGTTTCACCTTTTAAAACCACTGGCTCCTCCTTGTGAATGTACCCATCTTGCCCAGAAGAGCAAATGTCTCACTTTGACGAAGACACCACTTGTAGTTGACTTCATTTGGTTCGCAGAACGGATTCGCTCCATTTGATGAGCTTAATAAGAAATGGTTTTGATTAATGGCTTCATCGTCCTCTGTATCCAACGACACAAAGTAAGCAGTCGTGAGTTGACTGTTATTAGTGAACGCCTACGACAGTGAATGGACGTTGAAATGCCTGCAACCTTGCTCGTGATAGTGGAGTGATCTGGGGCAATTGTGGTTGTGCCGTCCAATTTTTGCAGTTTTGGCACTCGCGGCAAACTACTTTGAATAATGGTCGTAGCCTAGGTATGAAATAATGTTGTCTGAAATTATTAATTGCAGTCTCGTGGTTGATGTGGTGGTACAGCTTATGATAATTGCGCACAATGAGCTGGGTTACTCTATGCGGTGGTGACAGCACGATGAAATCTGTTGATGCTATTCGTAATTAATTGAAACAATTGTCGCACGAATGTGTAGACATTTTGGTCGTAGTTCCTCTTTGCTTGGTTCACCTACATTAGCCGCACTTGGCCACTCTTGGGGTGCAGCTTTAAAAATTGTGGTCCGTCGAACCACTGCTTGTAGACATCTGGCGTAGACTGGCGCTTTGTCGCCACATCTGCAACGTTGTAGCGGCTAGGTACCCCACGCCATTCTGAAGCGCTAGTTAATTCGGTGATTTTAGCTATGCGGAGCATGACATATTTGCTGGTACTTCCTTGGGTCGCTGCTTAACCAAGCCAAAACTGTTTTGGAGTCAGTCGAAAAATATCGGCTTTCGAAGTAGATTTCGTGATGTTTGCAAACTTCGCTTACTAGCCTCGCTCCAGTAACTGCGGCCTGCAGCTCCATGCGTGGAATTGAGAGCGGGCGTAGAGGCGCGACTTTAGATTTCGCTGCCACCAGTCGAAGTTTAATTTGATTCGTATGTACGATGCGAAAGTACACTACAGCTGCGAATGCATATTCGCTTGCGTCCTCGAAACAGTGAAGCTGAAAGCTGCAGTCTTCCGCACGAGCGTTTCCGAAATAGTATTGAGGTATAGCGACTTCAGTAATGACGGGCAAATGTGACAACCATTGTCGCCAGTTCTGATATAGCTCGTCGTTTATTGGTGCATCCCAGATAATATTTGACCTCCAGATTTCTTGCATTATAATTTTTAAATATGTCATAATTCATGCGACGAATCCCATTGGGTCAAAAACTGACATTAATGCTTTTAGTACCTCATGCTTAGTAGGTACAATGTTCTCTTCTATTATATTTCTGTGAGGCTTAAGAAACTTAAGTGCGTATCTAAATATGTCCAAATAAGGATTCCAGTACATACCCTAAATTTTCTCATACTGTTGAGCACCTTCATTGCTGTCCTGAGTCGTCTCGCCCAGCGCTGCTAGAACTTTTGGTGAGTTTAACACCAATTTGGCATGTGGAATCCGCCAAGAGCGTGTACCTCTCGCACGTCTTCTGCACCTTTGATAGCTTCCTGCACTGTATGCCATGAATCGATGTAGTCGTTAACAACATGATTTTTCATTATCGCTTGTGCTTCTGCTGCATATTCGTTGGCATGCATTTCAGCATTTTTTTCTGCCATAGCAATAGCTGCGCGGGTGTGGTGTGCTCTTCCTTCCAAAGAAGTCCAACGGTGAAGCGATTATCTTCTAACTTTGCGGTTTGCGCCAAAATGTACATTGCTCGCTGATCGTCTGTACAACTGATTTGTTTTGGTTCAGCGTAAATATCAGCAAACAATTGTCTTTTGACTAAATCGTGTATTTGTTTGTCGAAGTCACATTTGTGTAAATGTAGACTATTATTGGTGTGCTTAGATCCACCGTAAATAGTCCAGCCAAGTCTGGTTTTTACTGCGATTGGATCTCGCCATTTACCTTCATGCACTTTTAGCGACAATATTAAATTAGGGTTATTTTCGACAATAATTAATTCAGGAACGACGTTTGTATAACTTTGCAGCGGTAGCCCTTTTAGATGTGGGAACCGCCTTTGAACATGTTGCGTCAACATTGTCTGTGAAGCCATGCCTAATTCTTTGACGGTATGTACATCATTTAATGAAAATACTTTAGCACCCACCTTTGCCGCTGAAATACGCATGTTCATTCGCTTTGATGTGGCATCGAAACGATTAACGCACCTGTCCAGTTCAGGCACAGCGGACTTAGTGCTCCGTCCAGGTCCAGATTGTTAGCGAGCCTCTCTTCAATCAGCGTTAAAGTCAAACCGTCAGCCATAAGTGCGTAGGTATCGATCGACTTAGTTTTTCCGTACAAATTTACAAGAACAATTCGGAAGTAACTGTTGATATCTTCTGTCCGCTCGCGATAATTATTTAAAATAGATCTTGTAGGCTGGCGGCCGTTTGTAAAAGCGGGAGCTGAATTGTTTTCCAATTAAAACACTCACTATATGCTCCGGCCGGCCAAAATACATTTTTAACGTTCTGATTACGTCTGGCACCATTTCCGGAATCATAAGCGTGTCATGTACAGCTTCTAGCGCCCTTCCCTTAAGGCCCATTTGCAGCCGAATCATGTTCTCGTCGTTTGAGAACCCAGCGATCCGCGTGCTTTGTTCGTACGCGCTTTAGAATAGCGGCCACTCTCTTGGGTCAGCTTGAAATCGCGCGGAACTGCGCTGGCAAATTCGTTGGTGCGTCGGTGTAAAAACGCATTTCATCTTCCAGTTGTTGAAGACATAGCTCCTGCTCGCTTTCTTGTTCAATTTTTTGTGTCCCATCACACACCGACTCATGGCTTTTGCGGCGGGACGCACATGTTGCGGCGTTAAATGCTGATGTGACTCACCAATGTGATTTGTGACGGGTCCATGTGAGCATGTTTGGCATGTCCACATGCTGCCGGCACTGCAACACATGAAGACCGAAAAAAATGATTCGGGACGCTCACGGTCTCAACAGTGACAGTCTTTTTCGTTTTGTTGGTGTTCTCGCTCTCGGGATTCGGGTTCAGCGTAGCACACGAATCGGTCTCCCTTGCTGACCGCTCAAAACGAACAGACTAGTTCGTCGCTCAGCAACTGACAGTAGGTAACGGAGCAAAACGAATCAAGTGTCCGCGAAAAAGGTATTTGTTTATATGTAGTTGCCTTACAATTTAAGGCTTAGCTATTTCATCACTGGCAAAACATGGAAGAGGAAGGGAGAAAGGGATAAGACTACGTGTTTTTTGTTTGTTATGTATAATAAGAATACTCGTAGTTTACTTATCCACGCAAGTAATACACACACATGCGCAAAATACCGTTTGGTTATTTATTTACGAGGCAAAGGGTCTTGAGTAAACACATGAGCAGAGACAGCGAGTTAGTAAAGCGAAGAGTAAGCCGAGCATAAACGATGCTTCAGTGTTTTTTCAAGACAGTTTCGAATTGTGTCTGTGAGCGACAGGTTTTTTGCTGACAATATGCAAAAGAGGGACCACCTCTTGCGAGCTATGCTTTTTACACAACACAGCGAACCTCAGAGTTAGAATACTCTTTTATTTACAGATGGCTTCTACTTAAATACTATTTTAAACTAAATATTTGTAAATTTCTATGTAAGATGTGTGCGTAGCATTGTCCGAATAGGTCGTTATGTCATCGTAGCATCCTTCTTTGCTGTAGCAATTGTCGTTTCCTCACTGGTTACTCTTTGCATAATTTTTTATTGACATTTGGAACCGAAACTTTACATTGAAGAAGATTACTTTTTCGTAGCTGTAACTGAGCCTTATCAAAGAGCTAATGGTAGTTGGTTATATATGCATCCGCGTACGTACTTTGCGTCAAGCTATATCTCGTCGGCAATTAGGTGTGGGTTGTAAGAATAAACCGAGCAAACCTAGTCTCTAGTGCTAAAAAAATTTTCTTTCAAAATAAGTACGTGCTGAAGAAAATAGGTGAAGAGGGGTAAAAGAAAGAATGGATATTAAAAGTAAAATAAGGCTCTAAGGAAAAGATCTGAATGCTTCTGACAATAATACAATAGTATGTGCATAGATGTTTAACTCACAATTTTGCCCTCCTTGCCATGATCACTAATTCCAAGATAATATTTATTTAACTTACTTACTTCAATGGCCGTCAACAATCTTCAGGTCATGTCCGCATTTAGGAAGGCGCACCAGCCTCCACAGTCCTGTGGCTGCTGGCGCCAGTCGTTTTGAATGCCAAGTACAGAGAGATATTTCCATACCTGGTCAATTCAACGCGTGCCTGCTCGTCCATTTCGGCGTTGTCCAATCAAGTTTGGGCCCGCCATGAACCATACGTGCTGGAGCTCTTTCATCCATTCGATTGAGGTGCCCTATAGCAGCCGCTGGAATTTTATGCGCTGGACTATGTTAACCTCATCGAATAGCTCGTACAATTCGAGGTTCATACGGGACCTAAGCTCGTCGCCGATACTAATAGGACCAAAAATCTTGCGAAGAATATTCCTCTCGAAGACATCTAACGCTCAGCCTAAGTAAAGCATCTGTTTGCAAGCGTGATTCTTCGCCCGATCTCCAGGCTGTCGCTGTTGTTGATGGTTATGTCACACCCAAGATAGACGAAGTTTTCTACAGCACTGGAGTTCGCCCTGCCTAAAGCCTCTCTTGCTAATAAAGGGTCGGAGAGGTTTTTCCCCACCCTGACAACGCTTTGTGTGTTAGATAGCGTCGTCATGCAAAGACGGACAATCTTCGCCGGGATACCTAGTGCAGACAGGGCGTTGTAAAATTTCGATCGTATCGGCGTGTCGAAAGCGGCTTTATAGTCGACAAATAGGTGGTGTGTGCCCATCAGAGCCTGCCGCTTTGTTATTTTTTTAGTTTTTTAATAACTGAATCGACCTCGTTATAGTCCGGTGGTTCTACAACAGTGCCATCATTAACTGGTGGATCCGGTGTCATTTCTCTATCGGCGGAATTGTGCGCCTCATCGCCTCCGAGTAGGTTATTAAAATGACTCCTCCATAATCTCAGTGATTCCTGTTCATCCGTTACCAGATTTCCATTTTTATCCTTACAGAAAGTTACACCTGGTTCAAAATTTTCAGCCAGACGCTTGACCAGTTGATAAAATTATCGAGCCTTTTCCTGACGTAACAACCTCAAACTCCTGCCTTTCTTGATCCTTTTTCTTGCGCCTGAAAAGGCGTTGCTCCCGACTGCAGAGTTTGCTGATAGGAAGAGTTCTTCTCTGCAGTAGCATTGCGACACTCCTCGTCGTACCAAGAATTCTTCACAGGTTTTGTATAACCAATGACATCCTTGGCAGCCCTATAGATGTAGCGGGTGATATGTGTCCACTGCTCACATATATCTCGAGAAGACGGAGAGGTTTCCCGGAGCAGTTGGGAGAGTGTATTTGAGAAGGCTGCGGCGGTCTGTTCTGATTGTAGCTTGCCGACGTCTAGCTTTCGTTGCATGTTGGAACGTGCGGCGTGCACTACGCTGAGCCTAGTGCGTACCTTGGCTGCGACAAGATGGTGGTCCGAGTCAATGTTGGGACCACGTAACGTAGGCACGTCCAACACGCTCGATGCGTGCCTTCCCTCAATCAGAACATGATCAACTTGGTTGCGGGTTATTTGATCAGGACTCAGCCATGTAACCTTGTGGATGTTAAGATGTTGAAATCTGGTAGTACTAACTACCATGTTCCGACCAGCGGTGAAATCGATTAAACTCTCTCCACATCCAAATACACATTGCAGCTATATTAGTTGTGACAGGATGCTTTTTTAGAGCAACCCTGTTCTATCCATCGGATTTCTTGGCTTGCGGTGATGTCAGCCTAACATCTTTTGAGGACATCAACCAGCTGGATATTTGCACCATCCCAATTAACGGTGCGGACATTCCAGACTCATATCCGTAATCTTTTGCGGGGGCCGTCATCATCCGAGGCTTCCTTTGTGTTTTTTTTTTTTTGTAGATTTATTTTTACAGTGACGATTCCCAGCTCACCAACCCATAATTAAGGGGAGGGCGTTTTCGCCTTCTCACGTTAGCTCACCTCTGAACGTGTGTTCAAAGGCAACCCAGGAGATACGTATCCTAACGGACGTGTGAGTTGCTTGGTCCGTTTGTAACAACAATTCCCAAGTAAATGGCTGTCAACAACTTGTCTCATGATATGAACTTGAGTAATCAAATCCCAATCTCCCAATATATATTTTTGTGATAAAAAAAAAATAATTTATCAATCACATCGCCATCATTTCATACTGCCTGAATCAGGGTCTACAACATATCTAGCACATAGCTAGGGAATTACATATCCTGAGTAAATTTTCATAGTGAAAGCATCCCATTCAGATTTGTGACAGATATTATTTACGTTGAAATTTTATCGATTTTACTTCTCAATTTTAGGATATAAGAAAGACGTATTTATAAATCCTTTAAACCCCCACGTAGGGATTTAATCCATTATTTATTTCATGAAGGAAAATGATAATCGCGTTATAATCCACGATAATAGCAGAAATAAATTTTTAAACTATAATAGATACGATTTTTGCAAAACAAAAATATCTTTAAGAGGATTTTTTATATTTATATTATTTTCGCAGAATTGAATTCTAACCGACTTTAAAATTTAATATACTCGATGAAATGCAAAATAGAGTGTCATAACCTTAAGTTAATCACGAACAAGAAAAAATAGAGTAATGATAAAATATATAAATATAAACCAATAAACAAACTATATTTTAGATGTTTTCCGCGTTTAATCTTACTTTTCGACACACTATAATAAAATGGCCTGTTCTGTTCCGCGCTGCCAACACAAAAATAAGGCTTATACGGATCAATACCTTGTTTGCTGGCTTTGCGACAATGTTTCGCACTTGTTTTGTGCAGGTTATTTTATTTATTTATTATTAAGTAGTAGGCACTGCGACCTTACAGGTCTATTGTGCCCTAACAGTGGTTGACTTACAGCAACTCATCCAGCTCTACTGCCCTGAAAAAGGCCACTAGGTTTTTGTGATTGATTTTCCGATTTTACATAAGTGTCTCCTAAGTCTACAGTGTTCAGTCAGGAAGCCCGAAATCATTCTTAGATCTTTTCTTTTAAAACCGTTGCAAATTTCCGATCTCCTCTTGTTGTAAGGGCCTAACACTTCTTGCTCTGTTTTAATCCTTCACATTTTTCCCAGAAAAGGTCTCTTGCTTTCTTTTCTTCCTCTTTTACCAGGATTCTCATTGATCCTGGTGCGAGCCCGCAGAAAGGCTCTGGACCCATGAAAGGGAACGCTGCCCCTCTCCTGGCCAAGTCATCTTCTTGCTCGTTTCCTGGTATGCCCGCATGTCCGGGTACCCAGTATAGAGTGAACTTATTAAATTTTCCTAGTTTATTTAATTTACCTATACATTCCATGACCAGTTTGGATTTGATCATAGGCGAACTTACTGCTTTAATAGCCGCCTGGCTATCGGGGAAGATAGCGATTCTTTGGTTTTGGTTTCCCCTATTTAAATTTAATTGAGCACATCTTTCTATTGCAAATATTTCTGCCTGAAAGATACTTGTAAATTTCCCTAGTGATTCGAAGTATTTAGTGAGTAGTCCGAAGACTCCCACTCCACTTCCTTCGTCTGTTAGAGAACCATCTGTGTACCAGCTAATTGCTCCTGGTTTGATATTGTAGTTCATCGTTATGTTTCCCCATGCTTCTTTATTGCTGAGCCCTACTTGGAATCTTCTAGTGAAGTTGTTCATTATACCTAGGTTATCACTAGGGTATTGCAGGGCGGGTGTTTTGTGCAGGTTTAAATAAATTAATAATCGTAAATAATTAATAATCGTAGGGGTCTGCATTGGACTTGTTTCCAATGCAGATCTATCGAAACTGAGATAATGAGATTTATGAACCAGTCTAGGTCTGGTTTCTCGGAACTCAGGGGTGGTTTTAACCTCATGAACGATAAGTTTGAAGATCTTGAAAAATCGTTCAATGATTTTAAATGTACTCATTCGACCCCTAAACCAAAGAAGACAAATTCTCCAAAATCTAAATCTTCAATCTTAATACCTTCTCAGGTCGAGCCTGTACATTCGATTGTACCTGCTTATGCGTCATCTTCTCTCGATGAACCTGTTACTCCGAACTTACTTACTAATGCACCTGTATTTTTGTCTCCGTTTGACGAGAAAGCAGATGTAAATACTGTCAATCCCTCTCCTAAACCAGAGATGTCAGCTATGTTGCCATTGCAAATTGATAGAGCAATAACTCCACTTAGCTTCGAACAGTCAACAAGTGGTACCTGTAACCCTTTGGTGGTAGTCGAAGACTGCTCCGTTGCGTCACACATAATTAACCTAAATGTTAATTGCATGACCGTTGTTGCCCCTCGTAAGTCCGTGCTTATATCACGTCTATCTTCTGACACGACTGAAGAAAATATAAAAGCGTACATTACCTCGACCCTTCCATGCTCAAGTAACATTTCTGTATCCAAGTTTAATTTTAATCACTCCCGCTCTATCTTCTCCCTTAAAGTTATTGTTCCTGTGTCTATTTTTGAGACAATTTTTTCGCCCAATTTCTGACCTGCCGGTATCGTTGTGCATGAATATGTTTATAAAAATAAACGTTCTTCTGCACAGAATGGTGTTGAATTACCATTAGTATCACCATCTGCTCCAAAAAACTAAGTCTAACTTCTTTCCTAATCCATTATCAAAATGTGAGAGGGTTAAGAACTAAGCTTAGAAATTTGTTTATTAATAGTTTTTCTTTTAGTGCTGATATCATTCTCTTCACTGAAACTTGGCTTCAACCTCACATCCTTAATTCGAAGTTATTTAGTGAAAATGTCGTTTCTTTCAGAAAAGATCGTCTCATTCGCTCTGGTAGTGGTGTACTAATCTCGGTCAAATCATCTTTAATGACAGAGGAAATTAGTATTCTTAATCAGGGCATTGAATTTATTCGTGTTAAAATTTCTCTTCGTAGTTTTAACCTATTCATTACTTGCTCATATATTCTTCCTGCTGAAGAAGTCAATATTTACTGTCAGCATGTCTCTGCTATCTCTTACATTGCTACTCTTCTACATAAAAAAGATCATTTTATTGTTATGGGTGATTTTAATCTACCATATATAAGATGGTTGCATATGATAGACTCTTTTATGCTGATTCCAGCTGAAAATTATGAGTTTCTTGATAATCTATTTGAGTTGTCATTGCAACAGTATAACAATGTTCGCCACAGTTCTGATAGATTTCTTGATCTCGATTTTGTTGATGCTGGCTTTGACATATTTATGAAAAGGATCTTTCCTTTAACAACTCCAGAAGATAATCACCATCCAACCTTGTAAGTTTCATTCGAGGTTGATAAAATGTTTTCTTCACAGGATTGTAATAAATGTAATAAATCGCCTACTTTTAAATACAGATTGGTCTGCTTTGAATTCTTGTACAGATATTGAATTGACATTGAATATTTTTTATTCCACCATTTTCAATTATTTTGACAGATGTATTCCACATACTTTTATTTCAAGTTCAGTAAAAAGACAGCCTTGGTTCTCTCGTAGTCTTTGCAGATTAAAGAATGTTAAGTCACGTTTATTTAAAAAATATAAACATGGTGGCTCTAACTCTGATTTTTCTAAGCTTTGTGTTGCACGGTCTGAGTTTAACGCATTAAATCGAAAGTGTTATGCGGACTATTTAATAAAAGTTAAACAAAACATGCGTAGCAATCCAAAATCTTTGTTAAACTTCATAAAACCATACGCAGTACTGCAGCGTACACATTTCAATTATTTTTTAACGATATATATGCATCGTCTAACTCGTTAATATCCAATTTGTTTGCACATATTCTAATTGCTCTGTCAATCCTACTGGTATATACCCTTACAATATTATATCATATGACTTTATATCTCCTCCTAATATCTGTATTCAAACTATTTTAACATATCCATAAAATTTTCCTTTCTACCTGGACCAGAGAATATTCCCAGTAGTATACTTAAACAGTGTTCTAGCACCATTTGTTTCCCTTTATTGATTATTTTCAATCTATTTATAAGGTTATGCAAGTTTCCATCTCTTTGTAGAGAATCTTTCATAATTCCATTTCATAAAAAAGGCAGTAAATCTGATATATCGAATTATAGAGGCATAGCTAAGCTAAGTGCTATGCCAAAATTGTTTGAAATAATCATTACAGACCAATTGCAACAGTCGTTAAAGTCTGTTGTTAGTCCTTACCAACATGGTTTCTTTAGAGGCAAATCCATTTGCACAAATCTGTTGGAATTTTTTCTGTTGTGAACAAAGGTTTTGAGTCCGGCTGCCAAACTGATGTCATATACACAGATTTCAGTAAAGCTTTTGAAAGTGTGTGTCACAAACACCTTTTGTTGAAATTAAAAACTATAAGTTTCCCACCCTCTCTTTGCTCTTGGATTGAGTCATACTTACCCGGTAGGACCCAAAATGTTTTATTTAATAATTGTTTATCTAAAACTATTGTCGTATCTTCTGGTGTTCCCCAAGGGAGCCAACTTGGTCCTATGTTGTTTAATATTTTTATTAATGATCTTCCCATTGCTATAAATCATGGTCATACACTTATGTATGCAGACGATGTCAAATTATGTTTGTCGCATTCTGATGTCTCCCAACATAATTTGCTACAGTCTGATTTGAACTCACTACATACATGGTCTAGTCTTAATATTCTCGTCAGAGAATATTGTTTTAATGATTTGGGCATCCTTATGGAACCCAAACTTATTTATAATAAACTCATTGGATCAATGGTAAAAAAATCAAAATCTATTCTTGGCTTTGTTAAGCGTTGGTCCAAGGAGTTTAATGACCCTTATACCTCACTTGTCTGCCCAATTTTAGAATTTGGATCCTGTATATGGATTCCTTATTATATTATTCACCAAGATCGTATTGAATCTGTTCAAAAACAGTTTCTCCTTTTTGCTCTTCGCAATCTTAATTGGGATAGCCATGTAAATCTTTCATCTTATAATGACAGATTAAAATTAATTAATCTTCCAACACTTTCATCACGTAGATCAATGCTCTCTGTGGTTTTTCTCCACAAAATTCTTATTGGTGAAATTGATTCCCCTTGCTTCAATCAATTTTATTCAATATCCTCTTTCGACCAACTCGCCATTTTGTGCCATTAAAATTGTCGTTTTGTACGACTAATTACGCTCTCAATAATTCTCTTCGAGCTCTTTGTTCTTATTATAATAAATTCTCTCCTTTTTTCTCTTTTCATTCGTCTTTAAATTCTGATCAAAATGCTGTACTACCAAGTAGTACAGATTTGTTATTTTAATTTGCTTAAAATTTCTTTTATTTGTAATTGGGCCAGCTTGGACCACTGCCTAGCTGTGAGTAGGGTGAGTCGGTCAACAAGGCGGCCATTCAAAAATTCCTCCACCGGGTCTGAGTGGTCGCAACCTTCCCTCTTTAGCTTTAAGGAACTTTATAGTTATTGGAAAATATTATTATTCAGAGGACAAACACGTTGTTTACACGACGATCGTTTATTGTGGACTAAATTCTAAAGTTACGTTTGACTGCGCGCAGGCAGTCGAATATCATGTGTATACAAAGGGAGAGAGAGAGAGAGAGATAGAGAGTGAGCACCGCTCACAGGCAACGACTCACACACATGAAGACATACTGCGTTGTAGGTATATACAAATATATTCAACACTCCTTCTCAACGCAATATGTCTACATTTACAAACTTATTTAAAATGTAAACATATTAACTTCATTATATTGACAACAAAATATAAATGTTAATGTAAACCCAACATGTTGACCAATTTGGTATGCTTGACTCTATCCAAGTTCTTTGTCAACACATCTGATATCATCTTCTCGGTAGTCACGTACTCGATATCAACTATTTTGCTTTTGTACATCTCTCTTACATGATGATACTTGATATATATATGCTTGCTTCGAGCGTAGAATTTCGGATTCTTCACAATACACTGTGCACTCTGATTGTCGCTGTAGATCATCATTGCCGGTTTCGGTCTAAATCCCATTTCATCAATCAGCTTTTTGATGTACGCCGCTTCTTTCGCTGCCGTTGATAACGCCACATATTCAGCCTCTGCGCTGCTTAGTGCTACCACACTCTGCTTCTTTGACTCCCAGTCAAAAGCAGCACCTGCAGCGAAGATCGCCCAGCCACTGAACGACTTTCGATCAGTACTATTACCGGCCCAGTCCGCATCCACATAACAGTGAATCGGCTGACCAGTACGTACATAGTGCAGCTTCAGCTCTGTGGTGCCTCTCAAGTAACGCAATACTCGTTTTGCACCCATCTCATGCTCTTCATGCGGATCTACATTCTGTTGTGCAAGCTTTGCTACAGAATGTAGTATATCCGGCCTCGTTGTCATCGCCAGATACATTAGTGAACCAATCAAAGATAACGTACTTGATTCACTCGTTGACAGTCATTATTGTTGCATCTTACCTGGAAGCCAGCTTCTAATGGAGTAGCGTTCGAATTACAGTTCTGCATACCGTACTCGTGTAGAAGTCCTTTGATGTATTGCTTGTGACCAATCATGACGCTGCCAGTCTCACCGTTGCGCTCAATTTTCATACCAAGGAAATGCTTTAACTCGCCGCCATCGACAACATCAAATTCATTTGATATAAGCGCCTTTACGTTGTTCATTTCACCTTTGCTCGAACTTGCCAATATCAAGTCGTCAACGTACACGACAATGATATTCACGCTTCTGCCATCTTGACGTGTATAAATCAAGGCTCACTTACACAGGGAACGAAACCAATCTTCAACAGTACAGAATTTAGTTTTTCGTTTCACTCACGGACACTTTGCTTAATACCGTATTGCAATTTATGCAGCTTCAGCACTCGCTTGTTGCATATATACCATGTCTTGTAGCTCACTATTCAAATATGCAGCTGATACATCCATCTGATGCATACATACATACCGTGTTCGACCTCCAATGCAATTACCATCCTGATTGATGAGTAACTGTAAATGAGGAGTAAATGTCTCAGTGTAATCTATGCCATATCGTTGTGCGCAACCCTTTGCGACCAACCGAGATTTGAAGCGTTGAACATTGCCGAACTTGTCATACTTTACGGCGAACACCCTCTTCGATCCAATAGCCTTTTCACCTTTAGGCAGTTCGACCAACGACCAAGTATTGTTGTCTTTCAGGCTATCAATCTCCTTCTGCATAGAAGCTCTCCATTTATCGGCATACGTTGTACCCAATGCATCGTCGACACTATTCGGTATAACAATATTTTCTGCAGCCATAACATTTACTGTGTTATATTGTTTGCGCGGACGGCCAGGTAGTCCCGTACGAATTTTCTTCGTGTGCCCGCGTGCTCTATTCGCACTCACTTGCCTCTCCTCGGGGTATCTGCGGATTCTTCTCCTTCTGAATGATGCTCTTCAGCGGCACATTTAACATCTTCAGACTGTCACCTTCAGTTTTCTGGTCATACTCTACACAAGGCTCGTACCAATGCACATGGCTTCTTTCCTGACCATGCCTCATAAGGCGTCCAGACGTTGACGTCTCGGCCCGGTTACGTAGATACGTAGCAGCTTTAATAGCTTCTACCCAAAATGATTCGCCAGCATCACACGTGCCATTTCCACCAATGTTCTATTTGCGTGCTCCGCCACACAATTTTGCGGGGGTGTGTGCGGCACTGTAAGCTGTCTTTTTATTCTATTGCTTACCAGGAAACGCTCAAATGTAGGACTAACGTACTTGTGATCATTATCGCTCCTTAATGCCTTTATTTGCTTGCCTGTCTGCTTTTCCGCCAATGCACTATGGTCCAGATGCCGTTATTTTTGGCATAAAGTCGAAAAATTGAGTTACATGGTTCAAACTTCGCACATTTTATTGTTATGGCACGCCCACGCTTGCCGCTCCTGCAAACTGATTGATAGTAGATTTAGAAAAAATATATATTATTTCCTGTTCTATTTAATTACTTACTTATTTTTTAAATGCAATTTTCTTCTTCATCCAATTCAATATTATAAATATCCTCATCGTCATCAGAATCGCACTGCAAATCGTTTTAATTTTCAGCTGTAGACGGAAGATCCAAAAGACTTAATACCGCTTTTGAGAAGGGTATTTTTTTTTTTTTTTCTTTCTCTTTCCTTTAGAGAAACAGTCGACAATAATGGATCCGAGGAATCTATCGCTCTGTGAAATATATAAGTCATAGTATTGAGCCGACTATTTTGCGACAATCTATCTTTCTTGTAAACTTTGTTGCGTGCTTCTGAAGCATTTTCGCCTAAGCATCCTAGTGGAACCAAGCTCGAATTTTTAATCTGGTAACCGT